>ML341134.1:93804-157293 GCA_005239505.1 Nicotiana paniculata | reverse complement strand
CCGTACCGATCCGCAAGACTCTACTAAACCTGCTCATGACCGTTGAGTCCTATGAAACCTAGGCTGTGATACCAAACTGTCACGACCCCAAATCGAAAATCGGCCGCGATAGCGCCTATCGTGGAACTACGCTAGCCAATAATCACATGTTCACAATTTCTTTTAAAATCCCATTTGCAAAATCCGAGGATTTCATAAATATACAGAAATTACTGAATAAAGTAGGTCAACATTATACAATACTGTCAACCCCAAAACTCGGAGCCAACGTGTCATGAGCATCTAGAAGAATAAGTCAAAATATACTGTCATAAAACAAAACATTCGAGTGAAATCTAGATACAACAGGGAGGGAAAAACAGAGATGTTGCGGACGCTGAACAGCTACCTCTATATCCCGCAACTCCAGCTCCGCACGAAATAACTGGCTAAAGCTCGATGTCTGCTCCTGAATCAGTACACAGATGTGCAGGGAGTAATGTGAGTACACCAACTCAGTAGTAATGAAAATATATGAGGTCTAAGCAATAAGAAACACATAAAATCAATGCCATCAATCACAAGAGGCACAACCTTACTTTCCAATAGTATAACATAGATAAATGAAATCGTAATGCCTTAAAACCAACTTCCGAAAAACCCTTTTAAATGTATATTTTTCAACAACTTCAACCGAAAGGTTTAGTATAAAAATGAAATGAATCATATAGAGGCCCCTCGGGCAAAACATATTTCATAAGCTCAGCGTGAAAGTAGTAAAGTCATAAGCAGCCCCTTGGGCAAAACTTGAATCATAATCAGCCCCTCGGGCTTGCCTCACAGTCATTCAGAATCAGTTCCTCAGCACCTCACAGTCACTCCTGCTTCCCAATCGCTCGTCACTCGGCACTCGGTAGGTACCTGCGCTCACTAGGGGTGTGTACAGACTCCGACTTCGGAGGGGCTCCTTCAGCCCAAGTGCTAATAAACAAGCCAAATCATGGCATCAATCACTCTCAAGCTCTCGGCCTATCTCATTTAATAAATATCCTCACAACAATTGACCTCGGCCTCACTCAGTCAGACCCTCTAAACATTCCACTCGGGCCATAAATAAAATGGGGTTTTCGACCCAAATAGTATTTCTTTTCAAGAAAATCATAATATCATCAAATAGGAATGTCAACAATTTCACAAGAAAGACTGAGTGTAAAATCATAGTTTCCAAGTAATGAGAATATCAGTAAAATAGCCCCCAAGCGGTTAAAACAAATCGGCACTAGTCCCCAAACATGGCTTACAGACTGAATATTTCACAATTCTTTAGAACATAATTTAACACAAGGTTTTGAGTAAATATGCAACTCATTAGTTGCCGCGGAGAGGACCTAGTCCAATCCAACAGTCAGTACGTGCCACATACTCGTCATCCGACATGTGCGTCTTTCAAAAATTAGTGCGTAATGTGTAGTCCGGGGTTTCATACCCTCAGGACAAGATTTATAACCATTACTTACCTCTACCGGGCCACAACACTAGTCCGCAATGCTCTTGCCCCTCGAATTGGCTCCCCATTGCTCCGAATCTAACCAAAACTAGTTTAACATCATCAATATATAACCAAGGAATGCAACCCAATCAAAAATTATCAAATTATACTAGAATTTCGAAATTCTGCCAAACCCGAGCCCCGAGCCCACTTCTCGGAATTTGATCATTTTTATATAACTAGAAACCTCGTCCTCCCACGATTCTACTCATACTAAAATCATCAAAATCAGACCACAATTGACTACCCAAAACCTTAAAGGAATTTCCAAATCTCCACCCCCTTCTTCCCAACCTTTTCGTAATCAAATCCTTAAATTTTCAAGCCTAATCCGAACAAAATAGCATAGGAACGATGTTATCAACAAAAGAACTTACCTTTGCTGAAGAATCTTGAGTTTCCCTCTCCAAATCGCCTTCAAAGGACTCCTCCTGCATGCAAAATGGTGAAAAAATAAGAAATTTTCGCAGAGGGCCCTTTTATACTGTTTCTTCCAGTCATTTCCGCTACTGTGGACCATTAGCTGCACCTGCGGTTTCGCAAGTGTGATGCTCCTTCCGAACCTGCGATCTCCCCTGGGGTCTCCCAATTCCGCACTTGCGATACTCCTTCTGCACCTGCGACATCGCAGGTGTGAAAAATTCCTCGCATCTGCGGACCACTCCCCACTCAGCCAAATCTCACACATGCGGAGCCCAGTCCGATCCTGCGGAACCGCAGCACGGGCTCCCTTTCCACAGGTGCGAAAACACCAGCAACAGCAACCTGCAGATTTACCAAAGTCACTCCAAACTTCCCGTTAACCACCCAAAACCATCCTGAGCCCCTCGGGACCCCAACCAAATTTACCAACACATCATAAATGATTACACAATCTTAGTTGTACTCTCAAAACACCAAAACTAATAGCAAAACACCAAATTTACATCGGATTCAAGCCTAAGAACTTTGAAATTTCTAAAATCCACCAACGATGCCAAAACTATCCAAAACAAATCCGATTGACCTGAAATTTTGCAGACATATCCTAAATGACATTATAAACCTTTTCCAACTTCCGGAATTCCATTCCGACCCCAATAGCCTATTTTCCACTGCCGACCAAAAATCACCAAAAATCAACTTTCGCCAATTCAAGCATAATTCTACACCGGACACCACAAAAATATTCTGAACACACTCTTAAGTCGCAAGTCACCTAACGAAGCTATCCGAACCATAAAATCTACATTCCGAGAATGTTCACCAATAGATCAACTCTCAGTTGACTTTCTCAACTATTAGGCTACTTTAAAAGTCTAAATGCCTAAACTCTCACCATAACCATTCCGGACCGCAACCAACTGTCCCAAGACATCAAAAACAAGATAGTTATATATAACAACAGCAAAAATAGGGGAAACAGGCTAAATCTCACGGAACGACCGGCCGGGTCGTTACATGACTGAATGTTTAAAGCCAATGGCCTCTCCTCTGTTGAAATAAATGCCAAACTACTCATACTCTCAACCTTTCTGCCCACGGCATTAGCAACCACATTCGCCTTTCTCGGATGATAAAGGATGGTGATATCGTAGTTCTTTTGTAACTCGATCCACCTACGGTGCCTCAAATTGAGATCCCCCTGCTTGAATAAATGCTGCAAGCTGTGATGATCGGTGTAAATCTCACAAAACACCCAATAAAGGTAATGCCTCCAGATCTTGAGAGCATGAATTATCGCGGTTGTAAAGACCCACCGGTCATTTTGAGAATTTGCTTTCCGTTAAGCTATTTGAAGTCTTTAGTAGCATCGTATGATGTATTATGACTTGTGTGAATCGTCAGTTTTGGTTTTTCGATTATTCGAAAATGATTGGGAAGAATGATTCTCAACTAGGAAGCTTTTTAGATTGGAATAGTTTACGAAGTTTGAATTTTTAGTACTTGACCAAGATCGGAGTCTAGAAGGTTTTGGCACTATTTGGCAAAAGTTGGAAATTTAAAGGTTTTGAATGTTCATAAGTTTGATCGGGAGTTGACTTTGATGCAATCGGGTCCAAATTGTGGTTCCGAGAATCGAAATCGCTTAGTTATATCCTTTGGGACTTATGTGAAAATTTTGAGTTCATTCTGAATTGATTTGATAAGGTTCGGCACGAGGCTTGAAAGTTGAAAGATTCAAAGTTCATTAAGTTTGATTTGAGGTGTGATTCGTGGTTTTGATGTTCTTATGTGTAATTTTATGCCTCAAATAAGTTCTTCCTCTTTCATGAGACTTGTTGATAAGTTTGAACAGGGTTCCGAGGGGCTCGGGTGAGTTTCAGATAAGTTTTGGTTGTGTTGCGCTCGTTTTTTTATGTTTCGTCATTGTTTCTTCAAGCATATATGGTACCACATTAAGAAAATGAGCTCCAATTTCTGTTTTCATTGAAGCATTAGATTTGTATCGTAATTATGGAGGCATAGCTAAAAAATTCATCGAATTTGGACATCGTATGAGGAATTTATGGTCATTTTACTAAGAATTGGGTTGCTAGATTTTTCAGATTAATTATGAAATTGGCACTGACATCATATTTAATAACCTGCGCTATTTCCATATATTGAAACGACCATACTTCCTTTATTATAAGGTCAAATATAGTGATTCAAAAGCCTAACTTGACTGAATTTTCTCAAGAAATCAACTAGAGACATCAAAAGTAAGTTTCAGGATCGTTTGGCATGAGAAACAACGCAGAACATCTATCAAAAATATATAATATCAAGGGTTTGTTCATTTGGTCATATTTTGAGTTGGGGAGCTCGGATTTGGGAGATTTTGGATGCGAAAACATGATCCTCCATTGGATCCACTAGTGGTACATCGGGGGCAACCCTAGGATGCCCTTGTCCTCTGACTGTAGCTGGAGCCCTCCCCGACCTTTGCCTCGACCTCTAGCAATAGGGAGATTAGCCCCTCAACCGCCTGGCACATCTGCCGCGTGCGTTCTCACCATCTGTGAGAGATCAATAGGAATATACTTAGCACAATATTTACTGAAAGATAGGAGATGAAGAAAGAGAAGTTTCCTAACACCCTGTAGCCTCTCGAAGATAAGTACTAACGTCTCCGCACAAATCCGCAAGACTCTACTAGGCCTGCTCATGAATCGTGAGACCTATGTGAACCTAAAGCTCTAATACCAAGCTATCACTACCCAATTCCGTAATAGGTCGCGAGTGCACCTTACGCCACAGTTAGGAAAGCCCATAAGTGAAACTACTATTTACTTACCCCTTTTTTAACATTTTAAACGAATGTTTTCCGTTTTAAAGAACAATTTAAACTAGATTTCATGCAACCATAACATCTCTTAAAAAACAAAGTACAATCATAATAAGAACATCGAAAGTGGTGAAATAAATGATAAATATAGCAGTACATAAATGCTAAAGATCCCCCAAACCTCGTTGTTACAATTCCATGAGCAATCTAGGGAATATGCAAACCTCCTACAACTATTGTCTGAAAGTAATAGGCAGAATAGTAAATAAGGTATAGGGAGACTCCGGTTTTGCAGATCGTAGCAAGGCAAGAAGCTGACCACTAAGTCTCCGGAATGATCGTCTATGCCCCCGTGTGACCACTGGTAGTATCTATCTCAATACCTGCACATCAGTGCTGAAGTGTAGCGTGAGTACGAAAAATAACTCGCACCTAGTAAGTATCTAGTCTAACCTCGAAGAAGTAGTGATGAGGGTTCGACTTGATACTTACTAGAGGTCAAATAATGATAATATAAGTGTATAAAATAGACATGGTGAGTATACAACAAATATCAATGAAGCAAATAAGAAAAACTACAATAAATAATATCAGGAGTCCGTATCACATTACCAACATATCATAACTGGCCGTCAGGCGCTAACTCAAGTATACCCAAACCAAAACTCGTTTCGATTATGAAACATGAAGTTGCCGGGGCAAACGGCCTGATCACATAAGAACAGTAGTACTCAGAACTGCAGAGGCGAACAGCCCAATTTCGTCAAAACAGTGTTACCAGCATATTGTCGAGGCGAACGACCAGATCCTATAAGAGTGGTGTTATCATACTAGCGAGGCGAACGGCCCGATCCCATAAGAGTGGTGTTATCATACTGCCGAGGAGAACGACCCGATCCCATTGGAGTAGAGAAATTTACCTCGCTCGCGGATGTACTTGCGAGATGAGAAGGCATGGATTTTTTCATAATTTATTAAGCATTCCCTAGTTTTCTGAAATAAGAAGCTAAGTCGATAATTCCAGTTTAAATCCCCAGTCTCAGATCTAATCAAAAAAATTAATACACATAATAGGCATAAACAGTACAATTAAAAGCATGATGTGAATCTAAGTCTACCTGGACATATCATGAAATATAGCTACGTACGGACTCTCGTCACCTCGTACATGCGTAGTTCTCCACACAAGTAGCACATAACAATAATACACCTAAGGGGATAAGTTTCCTCTTACAAGGTTAGGCAAGAGACTTACCTCGATACCACGTCCTTAATCCGTCTTTACAACCTCACTAGAACCCTTCAAACAATGTCGAGGACTCCGAAACTAATCAAAAGTCATATAAACTAGTAAATATATGCTCAAAAGTTCATATCTTAGCTCTTATAGTAGTTACCCAACTCAATTTGAAATTTTTATGAAATTCACCCCATGGACCATCTGCCCGGATTTCGAATTTTTTTATTATAATTGTTAACCATGAACTCCCGAACTCAAATAAATAATTTGGTACCATTTCCACCACCAAATTCTTTATCAAATCCCAATTTACCAAAACCCTAGGTTCTTCACAAATCCCCCACATTTCATAAATTTTCCATGTTCAATCTACTTATAATCTGCGTATTTAATTTCAAAGTGGGTGGAGTTTACTTACCTTGTATTATAGATGAGAATACCCCTCTAAAGTGCTCTCAAAATCTCCCAATACCAAATGAAAATGTGTGGAAAAATGAACTAAGTCTCGATTAAAAACCATCACTGCCCAGTGACGTCCGCACATGCGGCCATTTGATCGCATATGTGGAACACAAGTTCGATCAAAAGGTCGCACCTGCTATCCCCCACTGCCTCCAGCTTCCTCGCTTCTGTGGAGGGGAAGCCACTTCTGCGGGTCTGCTTCTTCAAAATTCTTCCACTTCTGCGGATTCGTTTATGCGGATTCCTTCTACTTCTGCGACCCACAGCCAGTCAGCCCAAGTCCGCATTTGCGGAGCCTCGATCGCTTCTGCAGGCGCATAGATGCGGTAAACACCTCGCAACTGTGACCACCCAGCTCTAGCCTCAACTCTTCTTATGCGACCACTGGGCCTCTTCTGCAAGCTCGCACCTCCGGCCCTTTCCACGCAGGTGCGATTCACCATCTGAAGCCACCGGCAGTCCCCCCATGACCAAAACAAAGTCAGATTCCAATCTGATTAGCACTCGAGGCCCCATCCAATTACACTAACTCATCCCAAAAAATAATACGGACTTGATCGCACAAGCTAAACACAAAAATAACATCAACGCCCATGAATCGAACGCCCAAAATGCATGAATTCAACATGAAACTCAAACACTTCTAAAAACACTTCAGCACGTCCGATTCTTATCAAATCAACTCGGAATGATGCCAAATTTTATGTGCAAGTCAAAAGTCACCATACAGAACTATTTCCAGGCTCAAAATCCCAAACGGGCCTCAATAACACCAAGGTCTACTCCAAACAAATCTTAAAGAACTTGAAAAACCCTTAATGCGCCAACTTTTAGTATTAAGCGTTGAAACGCTCTCAGATCCTCTGAAACCCAATCCGAACACACGCCCAAGTCCAAAATCATCATACAAACCTATTGGAACCGTCAAATCTCAGTTCCAAGGTCGTTTATTTAAAACGTTCACTCAAGTCAAACTTAACCATTATAGGCCACTATTAAGAAACTAAGTATTCTCATTTCAACCCGAACCTTTCCAAACCTAAACCAATCATCTCGCAGGTTGTAAAACAGAAAGAACATACGAAAAATCTTAATTAGGGGAACGGGGATCTAGAAAAGAATACAACAGGTCGGGTCGTTATATGAAGAGTCCAAGTGGTCCAACTCTCTAGTTGATGCATTTAAATATGAAAAAGAAAAATACAAGTGAAATACTTTTGAGTAAAATCCCTATAAATTTTTCTGTTTTCATCTTGTGTCCCAACATTACCAAATTAAGTTCGAATTTCTGAGCTACACCAAAAAAAAAAAAAAAAAAAAAAAAAAAAAAAAAAAAAAAAAAAAAAAAAAAAAAAAAAAAAGAAAAAAGAGAAAGACAGAAATCTGAAATGGCACGTCTTTTAGAGAACGTCATGCAACAACATTTCAAACACCCAAAGTATTTGTTAACAGTGTATAATTCTAACATTGAATATTTATGCAATGGTTACTACACTCCAGGCATAGGAAAAAGATATCGTCGTCATGGCAACAACTTTGACCTACATGAATACTGCAAAATCTGTTGAGGATTTCTTTGCCCTTTCATGCATTCTCATTTGCTTAAGCTCATGACTCGCAAGCCACAAGCCAAATCACTAACTCGACCACTTTTGTGATGTTTGTTACGATGCAAGTGAAGGAATTTTCTATAAGTGTAAGCTTTGCGATTTCGATGTCCACCATTTTGTACACAGTAACCTCAAACACCGCGTCATGTCCTACATCAGGTAACTAACTGGTCAAAGAAAAATTAGTTTGTTTCTCGAATTTGAACTGCATCACATAAATTGAGATAGAGGGATTATAAGTGTAAAAACATTGGATAAGTTTAATCCACAAACTCTATCATGTGCATTACAACTAAGTAGTGCTGTATAATTACGCGACCATTTTCATGATGATTATCAATATTACAGCAGCATCATTTATGGCTTTTGGACCCATTTCAACCAGCTGAAATCAGTGTTGTTTGTAAATGAACAAGTAATGCTTCCTCACAAGGGAAACTCAATAAAACTAGTGGCCTAAGGTCAATTTAATAAGAGGCCTTAAACTTTTTAATTGAATACAAATGTACAAGAATTTATTTTATAGGATAATAGTCTTAAAAGACACTTTAACTTCACTTATTGTTATTATTATTATTATTATTATTATTATTATTATTATTATTATTATTAATTTTTTTTTATTATTACTATTATAGTAGTAAAAGTTAATTCATTTTAGTAAGATATTATTCATATATTTGCAATATATTACATTGGATATTATTGTAAAAACGTTATTTACTAATATGAGATTTAAGTAATTTAATTTAAAATTCTAAAATATTTCTATTGTTAAAAAGAAAACAATATTTCCTTTTTAATAAAGATTTCATATCTTTTCTTTTTAATATATATATATATATATATATATATATATATATATATATACACTTCATTATTATCTAAGCGAAACAATTAAAAAAAGTTAAGTCCTAAAAAGGTTTTACCACCCCTCCCGAGCCATCTCTGCTTCCTAGTGGCGTTATAGGTGTGCAGAATGTGGCTTTGATATTCATCCTGATTGTGTGTTGGTTCAATGTGTGTTGGCTCAAGTGAAGGATAGTTTTGAAGATTGACAAAGGAACTCAGGCATGAACCAGATCCATCCCTAGTGTACAGAGACATGGGCAGATTCGAGCATGTGGGATGCACGTGAAGGAGATAAAATTAACTTGGCATAATTGATATCTCCTGATAAAAAATGTTGCATAATTGATAAGGAGAATGACTCCTTATTCAAAGAGAACATTATCCAAGATAAGGAAGGAGTTAGGAGTTGAGATCAACTAGAACTCTTCCACCAAGGAAGAGTAGCATTAAAATTCTAGTTATTTCTTCATCTACTAACTCTATATATTACAAAATGTTCTCATTTTACAGGTACGCAGAAACGCAGAAGTTAAACCGGAATTTAGAGCAAAATAGCAAGGCATTTTGCAAGCAATTCTTGTGTGATTCATGTGTGCAAACCTGAAGCTACTTGAACCAGATAGAAGAAACAGTTCCAAATTTCTCTTAAACTTATCCAATTTAATTGAACCAGTTCCGTTCAAAAGAATCCTAACCAAATTAAATCACCTAGATTCTAGGGAAGACTCCACTGTCTATTCAAAACTTACATTTCAGTTTGAGTACACTTCTAAAAGACTGATGGGTCTGTCGTTACCCATTAATTACCCCTCCCTTTAAATTAATCATCATCATCTCCGCCTTCTTCTCATAATTCTCAAACCGTCGAAAATACTTTCCATCTTCTCTCTTCCTCCAAAGTTCAATCTACCTATCTTCTTTCTTCCAGAACCAAGTACAAAATGACTAACCCTTCTGATAACCCTGGTATACCCCCACCATGCTCCTCATCTTCAACTACCCCTCAGCCTAAGAAAAGAAGAGTAAAAATGCTTGCTCGCAAGTCTGTGGCTGGAGCTGCGTTATCAAAGAAATTAAACGCATAATTAAAATCTAGCCAAGCCCAAGAACCCCAGAACTCTGATGAGTCCTTCAAGTTTGCGACTGAGGGGGAAGAAACTGGTTCTTCTGATACTGAGGAGGTAACCGCTGGCCCAAATACTACTACCGAGGTCATTTTTGAGTTAGGTGAAAATCTGGAGAACAAGTTTGTATTGGTTGGATCTTTGGTGGATGTAGAATCGTCTGAGTCCAGAAAGAGAGGTGGTAAAAATAAAAGGTAAAAAGAAAAAGAGAGTGGGGTGTTCAAAGTGAAGAAAGGGTAATAAGGAAAAGAGTGGTTGATTCTTCACCCACTTTTGAAATAGGTAAAATGGCTATTTGTGGAGAGAATCAGATAAAGTGAAGGAAAGTATAAAGAAAACAGGGGGAAGTGGATCTGGAGAAGCCGCTGAAGGGATGGTTAAACTTGGGCAAAATATAGATGAACCTGGTTCATCAGTTGAAGAAACCCTCACATATCTTTAGAAGAAAGTACGTGACAGCTACAACCCCAAGAAGAAGAGAACTTCAAAGACTAAGACCCCTGGCACTACTAAGGCTAACAAGAAAAAGAAGGCTTCCCCTTCTGACACTACTGAAATTCTTCCCACAAGAGGTAGAGCCACAAGAATTCAGCAAAAGCACAGTGAGGAAGAGTTGCAGCGAGCCTTAGAAGAAAGCAAAAAGAAAAGGATGAACAAAGGGAAGAAAAAAATGGGAGAGCCTGTTGAGGCTATTGATGTGGATGAGATGGACCTGGCCCATCGAGATGAAAATGCGATTGCTGAGGTGGAGGTTCAGACTCCCAAGCCCAAGAAAGCCAAGACTTGTACTAAGAAGTCTACTTCTATGTCAAAGTCTGCTAAACCATCCACCTTGGCAAAAAGGACCAGTTCTGCAATGAAAACCAAACAAGTAAAAATTGTTGAAGAAGAGGATTGGAGTAGAGAAGAGGTAGATGAATCTGACAGTGAAAAGGACAAGATGGCCAAGTTCTATTCTGAATGGTAGACTCCTCAAGGATTTGGAGGGGGAAGGGATGGTGTTGCTGCTGGAGAAATTAGAAGTGCAAGGATGGAAGGACATGGCCCTTCAGATGGATGGAAGATTGGCAAGGGGTGAAATTATTGAGTTTATGGATAATGCTGAAGTGAAGAATGGAAGGTGGGTGAAAATTTCTTTCGATGAAAAGGAGCTGGGTGAAATGCTAGGCATACCTTCTGAAGGGTACAATGACTACACAGAGCTGAAATGGTCAAGCCTAGAAAACCTTCCTACTGCCCTTAATATCACAAGAAAATTCTGTGATAATGAGGAAGAATGTGAGCCCAAGGTTGTGTACAAGAGTGAGATGAATCCCCCCCCCCTATCCCCCAAAAGGTGCTATTTGAGTTCATCAACAAGTGTGTTCTGCCTAGGCAGGAAAGAATGTACATTGCCAATTTCATGGACTTGGTTTTGATGGAATGCTTGGATAGTGGGAGGCAGATCAACTGATCTGGATTTATAATCCAGCTCCTCGATGTGGTTATCAATGGCTCCAAAACCCATGCCATTCCCTATGGCTTCATTATCACAGTTGTGCTTGCATATTGTAAGGTGCCCCTGAAGAAGTGGGAGATGGCTACAAGCAAAGATCGCTTTGGGGTTAACACTCTATTTGCTTGTGAATATGAGGTCCATTCCACTCCAAATGAACTTGGTTCATCCAAAAAGCCACCAGTTAATAACAAGGTCAGAGCCTTGGTGCAGGAGATTGGGGCAAAGGATGCTGAGATAGCAAGGTTGAAGACACGGTTGGATGAGGTAGAGTCTGAGAGAGATGCTCTAATAGCTGAGCTGGCAAGGGAAAAAGAGAAGAATGATGGAATTCTTCAATACATGCTGAAACTTCTCCAAGCCAAAAATCAAGCCCCCAGTTCTTCCAAGCCTTAAACTCTTAGCTCAGTGTAGACCTTTCGGTATTTTAGGATGTTTCTTGTTTGCTCATGTTTTCAGTATTTTTATTTCTTTTTGTGGATTGTGGAAGAATTATATCAATTATTAATGAAATTTGCTGGTTTTTGCTCTAACTGTCTGTTTATATTTCTTTGATAGTTTAAATTCTTAGCTTGATATTGATGATTAATACATGAATGCATTTGAAGTAGCCCCAATGGCCATGAGTAAGTTTTAAAATCTGAGAATCACACATTTTTTATGTAACTTTTCGATGATGCCAAAATGGGGAAAAAGGTTTTGCTTTTCACTCTGAATAGTGATGTTTATAACCTAATGAACATGGTCCTTGATGATAAGTGAAAAAATATTCTAACATTGTGTTGATGTTGGGCTAAGTTGAAACAGGGCCTAAGCTTATGAAAAGCACAGAGTTTGTCATCATCAAAGAGGGGGAATTTATTGGTTTAAGTGAAGGATAGTTTTGAAGATTGACAAAGGAACTCAAGAATGAACCAGGTTCATCCCTGGTACATAAACACGGGCAGATTCGAGCATGTGTGATGCACGTGAAGGAGATAAACTTAACTTGGCATAATTGATATCTCCTGATCGAAAAGGTTGTATAATTGATAAGGAGAAGGACTCTTTACTCAAAGAGAACATTATCCAAGATAAGGAAGGAGTTAGGAATTGATATCAACTAGAACTCTTCAACAAGGAAGAGTAGCATTAGAACTCTAATTATTTCTTCATCTACTAACTTTATATATTACAGAATGTTCTCATTTTACAAGTAGGCACAAATGCAAAAGTTAAACAGGAATTGAGAGCAAAATAGCAAGGCATTTTGCAAGCAATTCGTGTGTGATTCAAGTGTGCAAACGTGAAGCTACTTGAACCAGATAGAAGAACTAGTTCCAAGTGTCTGTCTTTTATTTTAGTTCAACTGTAGTAGGTGTTTTCATTTTGTACATTTCAGCTTTATCTAGAGGCAATTGTAATAGGTACCCAGAGTATTCAAGTTAGAGTTAACTTGAAGTTGTCGCAACAGTTAGAGGTTGTTTGCTACAAGGGATTAGAGTTAGTCCTAGGTTTACAAAAGTGTTTATGTAAATGCAATTTTTGGCTCAGTGATTTAATAAAGAGATTGGGAAAATCCTATTGGGAAGTAGATCGTAGTTTTTTCACCTTTTGAGCTAGGTGTTTTCCACATTAACTACTTGTGTTCTTTACTTTCCGCATTTACTATTTCAGCAATATTAGGTTAAGGAACACTTAGAAGAACGAGGTCCTCCTATAATCAGTGTAAACGAAAAATTGATAACTACACAAATCATCCCTTTTGTGTGGTATTGAAGTATAACACATCAATGTGAAACGCGAGACCGCCGCAACAAACAATTCAAAAGTACTTCCACCATTTGTACCCTTGGCAACAGTATTTTAGTCCTAATCTGTTTCTGCCTAGTACATGTAACATGCACAACAACTATATGCCACAACCTCATACTGATTATCATGGCGGAGGTGGTAGAAAGATTGGGAAAATAATGTTTAAGCTGGGGAAAACAATTGGGATTGGGGTGATTTCTCACATGGTATTTTGGGTGGACGTCTCTACATCGTTTGCATAATTTAACTACATTAAATTTAATTTGGTATAAACTGATGGGTTATTATAAATAGCGGAATCAATGTCAGTATCAAAATCACATGTAATCTAGATAATTAGTATAAACGGGATCTCACGGGTTACCTCTTGAAGCGTGAATAAAGCACCTCTATCATGTGAGCCTCCAATTCCATAAGCAACTCAATAAAATCTCCATCACCCGCATGATCACGATCTCCGAACGTTCCACGGTCTTCAATTGTGTTACCCAAATAATTTCCGGAAATAACAATTTCGTGTGGGCAAAATTTCTAGGAAAATATTTGCTGAAATTTTCGGCCACATTTTTCTTCTCCCTCTTGGTTGAAAACATTATGTATTTATAGAACAAGTTTTAAGGGTTAAAACCCTTTTTCAAAACTTTTGGGTTTTCTTTTCCACCAGAAAAATGATTTCTTTATCTTCTATTATTTGGGCACAACAGGGATCACACAATTTAATTAACAAGGCTTTCAATTATAGAATTAATTTGTATCGAAATTAATATCCACCATAATTAATTACGAATTATTCCACTAAAAATTAGTAATTGCACTCCTTATTCAATTTCGAAATTCATTCATTAAATCTTATTTAACTTCTTATGTTAAGATTCAGATACTAATCAATTAAATTTAATTACTGATGGTTTAGTTTAATGATTACTTAGACTTTCTCTTAACTTATTTTATGTGTCGGATACGAAATCAA
The DNA here is from genome assembly GCA_005239505.1 of Nicotiana paniculata. NCBI lineage: Eukaryota > Viridiplantae > Streptophyta > Magnoliopsida > Solanales > Solanaceae > Nicotiana > Nicotiana paniculata. The sequence continues at coordinate 142,968 of ML341134.1, read as the reverse complement.
CCAGCTGGATTTACACATGAAAACTTATAAGCTTTCATAAAGGTGTATCATCAATCTCTAAACCAATAAATGAATTCCATCAACTAATTATTACTTCGCCTATGTACATTAAATTATCTAATTTACCAGGCATATCGACCCACGAAAGGATCTCGCCATTTAATAAATCAAAACAATAATAATATACACAGCTAATAATAATTATATCAAGATTAAGAGTATAAGTCAGCATAAAATACTTATCTCAACTTGGTTCATTCAATACATACAAAATGTACTAGCACAAGAAGTTGGAATTAAACCATTTCCATAATCAAGATAAATTATATTTAATTGTCTGCTACAATCATTCCTGATAGTTTGTCCAATTCCATCATTAGATTGTGAACTCAAACTTTAAACTTATAAGAACCGATGATTTAATCTTTCGTGTATAAGCTAAACTCTATACACTATATCATTTGTTATATAAGCTAAGGACACAGACTAGTATATGGTCTATTTAAAACTTTATTAAAACTGAATAAATAATTATTTTATAATAAATATTATATTTAAACCAAATACATAGTTAATAGTATATATTCCAACATAAACACTTGATGCGGTTAAATTTTTTTAGTGTATTAGCATTTTCTTTGTGTTTTCGAATCTAACTCTAGATGTAGGCAAAGTTGAAACAACAAGTATTTGTTCGTGGTGGGTGAATTTCAAAAATCTAACGTTCTTGGTGCGTATGTAAAACTATTTGTTACTTGTGCTCGAGTAAAACAAGAGTAAATCATAATGAAACTCATTAGACTAAAGGGACACTAGATGTAGGCTTGCTGAATTAGTACAAATATCGTGTTTGCATATAGCATATTTGGCCAAAGTTTTTACAAAGTGCCAAGTTTTTAGAAAGTAAAAAGTGTTTATTTTGATAATTAGGATGTTTGGCCAAAATTTCGGGGGAGGGGGAGTGGGGGAGTGCTTTTGTGTGACAGTAAAAGTTGTTTTTCTGTAGTGCGGAAGAAACCGGAAAAAAATAACTTTTCACTAAAAATAAAAGCAAAAATTACTATTAGTTTTCTTCATGACAGCAATATGTTTACCAAAAATTTATATATATACTTGTTATCCCTACTTAAATAAAATCATCTTAAAAAATAAAAGACTCATATAAATTTTAAGTTCCATTACGTTACATTCATATTACACTACTAAAAATTCGGGAAAAAGCGGCCAAATATGGTCGCTAAACAGTGAAAAAGCGACCAAAATGCGTCCAACAGGGCTTGGTCGCTATTTTGTTGGTCCCTTTACATTAGGGACCAAAGTAGCGAACAACTTTAGTCTCTAAGGTAAAAGGACCAAATATTTCGGATATACAATATAGCGACCAACTTTGGTCGCTTTAATATTTTAATAATATAAATTTAGCGACCAAAGTTGGTCTCTATAATTAAATTACGTTTTTCTTATTTATTATTATTCAAAATATAGTGACCAACATTGGTCTGTAAACCAAATATTATATTTTTAAATTTGGAATATAGCGACCAAAGTTGGTCGATTTTTTTTTTTAATTTTTTTAATTTTTTTTAAATATAAGCGACCACAATTAGTCGCTAATTTATAGAAGTTAATTTTTTTTATACATAAGCGACCAAAATTGGTCGCTAATTCCTAGAATTTTTATTTTTTAACAGAATAACGACCAAAGTTGGTCGCTTTTTAGGAAATCTGGGTTAATTAGCGACCAACCTTGGTCGCTATTGCCCAGGAACAAATTTAAAATAGAAAAGCGACCATGCCAGCATGCCTGTTTTGGCAGCTTTTCTGGGTATAATTTTGACAGAAACTGCCTGTTTTGGCAGCTACACAACATGCCAGCAAACCAAATTTCCTATTACAAGAAACAACAACAACAATACCAAAAATTAAACCAACAACAACAACAACACCATAATAACAATAACACAACAACAACATTAAAACCAACAAAGTATAAAGTTCAATAGAACTAACACATTAAACTAACAAAACTAAGTTAACACTTATTACAAGCCCATTAGAAAATCGGTTCTATTGTCTAGTTCAAAGTATATAAAAGTACTCAAGGAGTGTTTCATTCAACATCATTATCATCACCATCTGATGAATCTTCATTATCAAGACGGTAATGAGAAGGGTCATTTTGTGGAGGACGAGAATAACGATCACGGGGAGGACGGAAGGAACTAGCATGAGGAGGACGGAAGGAACGCTCACGTTCAAGTTGAGCCTCTGGCGATGACTCGTGAGACCGGGGAATTGGAAAAGTTCCAGAAGCTAGGAGAGCTGTGAGCCGAGCTTGCATGCCATGGTACTGAGCTTGCATGCCAACGTACTGAGCATCTCTAAGCTTTTCTCTTCCCTTGGCCGCTTCTAGCTCGGATGTGAGCTTTGTCGCAGTCTCCCGCATAGCGGAGGGGCTCTCCCCATGAAGTTGCTCGCCTTGCAAGGAAGTCCCTATTCCTTACATTCCACAATGATAGCGATGGAAATTCTTAGTAGGAAGCATGTATACCTTCCCCCATTTTACACCGCCAGCAGCCTCCATCCGTATTCTTTCCGCATCCTCGTCCGAAAGTTGGATTGCCTCGCCCGACTCATTAGGTGGCTGACTGCGTATGAATTCCTCCACGTCAGCTGTGAAGAGATCGTATAAGAAAAATTACATTGGATTAGTATTTCAAAATTTATATAATTGTAAATCAAAATACTTAATGAAAAGTAAAAACTTACATGTACAGTCGAAGCTCGGCCCTCGACCCACCTTTCTTGATCTGTCTCTTTCTTCTTCTTGACAATATGAGTCTCCTTGAATAACTCATCTTGCTTCATTGGACGCCCCAACTTCTTTTCCTGAAAACTCATAAATTTTAGTTAATAAACAGAGTAGATATACTTTAAAAATTAAATTTAATTAATAAATTACGTACCAATCTTCTTTTTGTTGTGCCTTGGCTGATCGCACCTCCAGTGTGCAAGGAGCCTCCCTTCTCGGATGCGCGAGCTTTCTTTCCTTTTTCTCTCTTCTGTAAGAAGGTTGTGGTAAGCCATTGCCTTTTAAAATCCTCCCATAAATGTTGAATCAACCAGCCATGCCTCTTGTTGAACTGTCTAGCTTTGGAGAAACTATGCGACAACCGCTTCCGAGCTTTGAGATTAAAATTTGCATCCACTTCCGCGCTATAGTGGTGTTCTCATACACACTTGCTCTGTATTAAAAAAGTTAAATATTATATGAAAATATCATAAACATAAATAATTATACTGCTTAAAAGAACATTTATACCTTAAATTCATTGAAAATTTGCTCATTCAACGTGAATGGGAACTCACTTCAACTCGTATAGGGGGCATCATAAAGCTTTCTGGTGTCTTTGGTAGTAATATTACTCGGGATGAACCTGCAATTTAACAAAAAAGAAAAAACATTAATATCTTAGTACAAACTGAACAAAAAATAAACGTAAATAACAAATTACTCTTACCCATCACACTCAGTGACTATGATGATCCTGGCATACTGATCATAATGCACCTCCTTGTCATCATCAGCATCATCGTCCGAAACTTGTACATTAGAGGCATGTGTGGAAGGTGTAGTGGGGTCACAGCTACTATCTCGCAGGCGAAGGCCGATGGAGTCCCTGATAAAGATGGTTGTGATCCCTATGACTACAACATAAATGGATTGACCGCAAGCGGCTGTGATACTAATACATATAACCCATGTGGCTGTGACCCTCGTGGATGTGACACAGATGGATGTGATCCATGTGGTTGTGAGGCAGCTTGACTGTATGACGGATGTACAGCCCTATGGCCCTGTGATGAAAGACCCGGTGTCTGCACAAAGACGTAGGGCTGGTGATGTTGTGGCACCTCATAATAGCCATCGAGTGGAGGATAACACATAGGCGCATGCATCAGCATCTCTAAAAAGGGTGGAAAAGATGGAGGATTATCTTGTACCCTCCTCTTTCCCTTCCTAGCCTTTTCTCGACCTCGAGAACCAGTGGGGTCATCGTTACCTCGACCCTTGCCTGTCATCTGCATAATATAATACATATTTAGACTGAAACATATAAGAAACTAGCTATAAAATGAGAGTTATTAAAGAAACCAACTAATTAAAGCTCATCGACGTATTGTTCCTCATCCGAGAATTCTTCTTCCTCACTAGTTTGAGCTTCATCAGTTGATTCTTCTTCCTCATTTTCTACAATTGTTACTTCATCTATATCGACTTCTTCGAATATGTGTGCAGGATGTTCCAAATCATTTTCTAAAAGTTCGTCCACTATTTGGTGAACACTGCAGATATCGTTTTGATAAGCAACATCTAAGACATTCTCGACTTCCACCCTACCTACATGCTTAGTTTTAATTACAACCCACCAATCAAACTTATTCCGCCGCAATGGATAAGGAGCATAATCCACTTGCCTAATATTATGTGCAATTATGAAAGGATCATAGTGATCATACTCCCTCGTATGATTAACCTCAATTATGTTGTATTGGTTGTGTACTCCTTTTGCCTCTTGTTGGATGTGGGTCAAACCACTTGCATCTAAAGAGTATCAATTTCTTATATGGCCAACCTGTATATTCTAGTTCAATTATTTCTTTGAGCACACCATAATAATCAATATCTCCAACTTGGTTGCCATCACCTCCTTGAACCCACACCCCGGTGTTGTTACTATTTTTATTTTTAGAGAAATCCTCTGTATGAAACCTATAACCATTCACAACATACTTTGACATTGTTGTGACCTGAAGCCCAGGTCCCCAAGATATATCTTTCAAAAATTGATTTACACCATCATTTGGATCATTTCCCTACATATTGTTAAAAAAATTCATAAGTTAGCGTAACTTCCAAATATTGTTTACCTATATAGTGTTAGAATATTATAAGGATAAACTTACAAATTGTTTGAACCACGTATCAAACCCCGTATATACAAAATCATGGCCACATTGACCCACGAAGTGACTGTGACACATCAAATATTTGTAGTAGTTGCATTGAGATGTAATCACATTAAATTTTATATTTTGATAACTCTTAAATCAATACTTACTTGAGAAATGGTACAACTTTAGGACAATTTAGTAACACATGAAGTGTAGCTGACTTGTACTCCATATCACTCAAACTTCCCTTTCTAATAGCCTTAGAACATCGGCCTGGTTGATTGAATATGCACATAGGCGGATATAATGGATCATTCACACATTCGACCGTGTTCCTATTGACCCTATTCCTAGCACATCTCACCTTACTTCAAAATAATAAGAGCAAAAATGAGAAGTTTCCTTTGCAAGATAAGCTTCACATACAGGTCCTTCAATCCTATTCCTCTGCTTAAGAAATTGTTTGGCATTTTCCAATTGTCCTAAATAATTTCAGGTTAGCCAAGAACATTCACATAAAACATAAAATTACATGAAACTTATAATATTACCTCTCAAAGGGACACATCCATCTGTATTGAACAGGCCCCCCAAGTCGTGCCTCGTGTACAAGTGGATTGGAAGGTGTTTCATCACATAAGGAAAAACAACATGGACATATATTTTCCATCTTAGTAGATGTTACACGAATAATCTGATCCATTCGGAGTAGGTTGTCTTCCCTTAATGTAGAAGAACATAAGTGTTTGAAAAACAAACTAAGCACTGTGATGGGTTTCAAAATTCTTCCAGGCAAACCACAAAATGCAATAGGCACTAAGGTCTCCATGAAAACATGATAGTCATGACTTTTCAAATGGCTCAACTTCCCTACCTCCATATCAACTTTTTTTTCAAGATTCGACGCATAACCCTCAGGCATATTAAATTTCGTTACTCAGTCACAAATTTGCCGTCTTTCTTCCAAAGTGAATGTGTAACTTGTTTTGGGCTTGAATATCTTACCATTGTTTTCTGTCAGCAAGTATAATTCAGGCCGCCTGCAATATTCTTGTAACTCCATTCTAGCCTTCGGGTTATCCTTTGTCTTACCTTTAACATCCATCATTGTGTTGAATAAATTATCAAAACAATTATTCTCAATATTCATGACATCAAGGTTGTGACGGAGAAGATTATCCTTCCAATAAGGCAACTCCCAAAATATACTTTGTTTCGTCCAATTATGAGTAATGCCGTATCCGGGAAATCTATAAGGTGGAGTTTCAGTAACTTTACTGAAACTCTGGACCCTCTCCCAAATTTCCTCACCTGATAGTATCGGACGTGGAGAATCATACTTCATTTTATTCTTTTTGAATGCATTTTTCATCCTTCTAAACTCATGATCAGGAGGCAAGAATTGACGATGAAAATCAAACCATGATTGCTTTCGACCATGTTTCAAAGTGAATGCTTTACTATTTTCCATGAAGTAAGGACAAGCTAGCTTACCAGCAGTCATCCACCCAGACAACATTCCATACACAGGAAAATTGTTAATTGTCCACACTAAATTAGCACACAAATTGAAATTCTGCTTGGTTGATATGTCATATGTTTCAACACCATCGTACCACAATTGTTTTAGCTCATCAATCAAACGTTGCAAATACACATCAGTCAAACTTTTCGGATTACGTGGACCAGGGATAATACAATTTATGAATATATATGGACTAGTCATGCACAACACGGGTGGTAGGTTATAAGGTGTAATAAAGACATGCCATCATGAATATGGTGTCGTAGATACAGAAAAAGGCGTGAAGCCATCCTCACATAGACCTAATCGAATGTTCCTTGGTTCACTAGAAAAATCTGGATATGTCCTATAAAAGTGCTTCCAAGCTTCTCCATCTGAAGGATGACACATAACACCAGGTGGTCTTCTATTTTCAAAGTGCCATCTCATATGAGAAGCATAACTTATCGAAGCATATAACCTCTTTCACCTAGTCATAAGAGGTAAATAATGCATCGCCTTGATAGAGACCATATTCCCGCTGGAAAGCCTCTTGAAACGAGGCTTGTCTCAAAATTTACAACAGTTTAAAGTTTCATCATCTTTATAATATAACATGCAACCATATTCACAACAATAAATTCTCATTGACGAAAGTCCTAACTTAGAAACCAATCTCTTTGCCTGATAGAAATCACCAGGTAGGTTGATATCAGGGTCAACTAGTTCACTCATAAGGTTAATGAAAGAGTCCATGGCTGCTTGAGAAATATTCCAATCAGATTTTATACTTAGTAATCTAACTGCAGCAGACAACTCAGAGTGCGGACTTCCTTCCCTTAATGGACGACTAGCTTCCTCTAACTGTTCAGAAAAATGTTTTGCGTCATCATTAGGAGTTTGTTCAACATTTTCATTGGGCTCACCCCCAAATTGCATCCCACAAGCATCCACAACCATATCATGAATTCTAGAATCACGATTTGTATTCTCCACCGACTTACTACTTTCACCCGCAATCATGCTATGAAATCTCCCATTGCTACCATCAACCTCCCCATGATTAGTCCACACAAAGTAATTGGCTATAAACCCCTTCCTATAAAGATGAAGTCTAACTTCCTCCGGTTTTCCAAACCTCATACAGTCGCACCTAACACAAGGGCACCTAATTAATACTTCACTTTGGTATGGTGGAAATTTCATTGCATGTCTAATAAAGTCATCAACCCTTTCTACAAAATCCTCCTGCAATCCCCGCCGATTAGGATAAATCCTATTGTACATCCAAGTATGAGTTCCATCTATACAAATAAAACAAGAAAAAATTAATTTAGTTAATTCATATCTTAATCTTTTTTTAGTTAATTAATTTCATATCCTAAAGGTTCAACTCATATCCTAAAAGTTCAATTCATATCCTAAAATTTCAATTCATACACAAAAATTTCAATTCATATAAAAAAGGTTCAATTCATATAAAAAAGGTTCAATTCATAGCAAAAAGGTTCAATTCATAAATTAAATGTTCAATTCATATCCTGAAATTTCAATTTATAAACTAAAATTCCAATACATAAACTTAAAGTCCAATTCATATCCTAAAATTTCAATTCATATCCTAAAGGCTCAATTCATATCCTAAAGGTTAAATTCATATCCTAAAATTTCAATTCATATCCTAAAAGTTCAATTCATATCCTAAAGGCTCAATTCATATCCTAAAGGTTAAATTCATATCCTAAAATTTCAATTCATATCCTAAAAGTTCAATTCATATCCTAAAGGCTCAATTCATATCCTAAAGATGCAATTCATATCTTAAAAGTTCAATTCATATACAAAAATTTCAATTAATAAACTAAAATTCAAATACTAAACTAAAAGTCCAATTCGTATCCTAAAAGTTCAATTCATATCCTAAAGGCTCAAATCATATCCTAAAGGTTCAATTCATATCGTAAAATTTCAATTCATATCTTAAAATTTAATTCATATCCTAAAGTCTCAATTCATATCCTAAAGGTTCAATTCATATCCTAAAATTTTAATTTGTCACGACCCAAAATCCATAAGGTCGCGATGGCGCCGGACATCAATGTCAGGCAAGCCAATTCATTAATTAATTGAAATAACTTTCCGGTTTTAACATTTATAAAAAAATATTTCCTTGCACTTTATTACATTTTAACCAAATAGAAATCTGTCAAGTAAACAATAGTTTAAGTATTACACTTTAACAATATACCCCAACACATATCCTAGAACTCGGTGTCACAAGAACATGAGCAATTTCTAAGAATTTATACAATCATTACAAAGCCTGTCAGAAATACAATTGGACAAGGAAACTTAAAATGAAATTAATACAGTACGAAGGAGACTCTGTCAGCTGCGGATCGCCTCCGGCTGATGCAGCTCGCCTAAGTCTCCTAATCCTCCATATTGCTATGAGCGTACCTGTGCAATAAAATGCACAGCAAGTGTAGCATGAGTACAAAAACAACATGTACTTAGTAAGTCGCATGCCTAACCTCAGAGAGATAGTGACGAGAGGTCGCATTAGAAACTCACTAAGGGCCTGAAAATTAATTAACAGTGTAAGATGAACACGATAGGCATGTAAGGTTGTAAAACATCATATATATGAGGCACTGAAATCCAAGTAAATGGTGGAAATAAACAACCAGTTATCACTTTCTCATTATTTTTCCAAAATATCATAAATGAACAATTTCTTCTTTATTTTCCCCCAATTAATTTATCACTTCAAAATCACGAAGAAAAACATTTAACAATTTAGCATGCCCATACGGGATAAAGACAACCAGCCTGAGCCGTCATAATAATCAACTATGTGCACTGCCGAGGATCGAACGACCCGTACCAAAAGTGCACCTCTCAATAAAATACTCATGTCTATGCACTGCCGAGGATCGAACGGCACGTCCCATAAGTGCACCACTCAATATAATAATCATGTCTATGCACAGCCGAGGATTGAACGGCCCGCACCAAAAGTGCATTTTAAATCTGCCGTGGCGTACGACCCCCTCCCATGAGAATAGGGGAAATAACACTCCGCTCGAGGAATGTAAATTGCAAAGAGGTCACATGTAGACATGCACAATCAACAATCCACCCCGAATACGTTGGGAACACCAATACTCAAATAAATGACTGATTTCTCTTTTAAAAACCACAAATAGTATTTAAATCCCTTTTTCGAAATTCACTTGCCGAGTTTATATAACGTTTAATGACACAACCTTATTCGGAAATAGAATTGCCCGCGAAGGAAATAAATTCTCTTTTTAGATGATTTAGAAAATAAACTTTAATCTTCCTTAGTCATTAAATTACAATTTCGATTATATTAGTAGTCTAATATCGCAGAAAAGATCACAGGTACAACTGGTAAGGCATGTTAGTGGGTCCTAGGCTACCCGGACATGGCATAATAGTAGCTATGCATGGACTCCCGTCACCTCGTGCATACGTAGCCCCCCGCAGATAGTAACACATACTTAGTTAGTTCACCTAAGGGGACAATTCCCCCTCACAAAGTTAGAAAGGAGACTTACCTTGCCCCGAAATTCCAATACCGGCTCCCAAGGCCTTCCGATGACTCCAACGGACGAACAACGCTCTGAAACGACCACATAATGGCAAATCAATGAAAATTATTCCTAATACTAACAACAAATTCAAATTATATACTTTCCCAACCCCGCTCGGAGAAATGACCAAAATGCCCTCGGGCCCATGTGCCCGGAAATATGAAATTCTCGAAGATACATTCTACCCATAGCTATACTAGTTCAATCATACAATTTACTCTACACTCTATACTCAAATTCGTGGCTAAATTCCAAATGTACATTTTCTAGGTTTCTTCAATTATTTCCCAAATTCCTACCAATTTCCATGCCTAATTCATGTATATAACCTTGTATGCATATATCTTGATGCCTGACGAAAATCCCCCTTGAAATTATCTCCAAAATCGCCCATGACAAATGAAAAATGGGTGAGAAATGACAAAAATCCGACTTTAAAAAACTCTGCCCAGGCCTCCTTTTGCACCTGCGATCCAATAGCCGCTTCTGCGGCTCCGCACCTGCGGAAATTCCATCGCAGGTGTGGCTCCGACACAACCCAGAATCTCTCGCTTCTGCGGTCCCTTCTTCGCACCTAAGCTTCCGCACCTGCGATCTCCTCAGCTCCAACCCAAAACTCGCACCTGCGACACCCTTAGCCGCACCTGCGGTCAAAGCCTTGCAGGTGCGGTTACACCAGATGACAGCAACCTTCAGCCTTCTTCAAATTCAAACATTGATCTGTTAACCATCCGGAATCCACTCGAGGCCTCCGGGACCCCGTCAAATTATACCAACCTATTCCAAAACATAATGCGGACTTGCTTGAGGCCTCAAATCACACCAAACAACATTAAAACCACGAATCGCACCCAAATCCCAACTTTATGAACATAGAAATTTCCAACTTCTACATCCGATGCCGAAACCTATCAAATCAGGTACGATTAACCTCAAATTTTGCACACAAGTCATCTTCAACATTGCGGACCTGCTCAAACTTCCGGAATCGCATTCGGAACTCGATATCAAAACTTCCACTTCCGGTCGGATTTCACAAAAATATTCAAATTTCTATCTTTAGCCAAATGACTTCAAAATGACCTATGGACATCCAAATTCACTTCCGATCGCGCTACCAACTCCAGAAACAATACGAAGCCGTTCCCAGACTCGGAATCCCAAACGGACATCAATAACTCTGAAATGCACTTCAAGCTCAAATTTATGAATTTTCAATTTATAAACTAAAATTCCAATACATAAACTAAAAGTCCAATTCATATCCTAAAATTTCAATTCATATCCTAAAAGTTCAATTCATATCCTAAATGCTCAATTCATATCCAAAAATTTCAATTTATAAACTAAAATTCAAATACATAAACTAAAAGTCCAATTCATATCCTAAAAGTTCAATTCATATCCTAAAGGCTCAACTCATATCCTAAAGGTTAAATTCATATCCTAAAATTTCAATTTATAAACTAAAATTCAAATACATAAACTAAAAATCCAATTCATATCCTAAAAGTTCAATTCATATCCTAAAGGCTCAATTCATATCCTAAAGGTTCTGTCACGACCCAAAATCCATAAGGTCGTGATGGCGCAGGACATCATTGTCAGGCAAGCCATTCATTTATTAATTTAAATAATTCCCGATTTTAACAATTATGAAAAAATATTTCCTTTCACTTTATAATTACAGTACGAGGGAGACTCTGTCAGCTACGGATCGCCTCCGGATGATGCAGCTCGCCTAAGTCTCTGAAATCCTCCACATTGCTATGAAAGTACCTCTGCAATAAAATGCACAACAAGTGTAGCATGAGTACAAAAATAACGTGTACTCAGTAAGTCGCCCGCCTAACCTCAGAGTGGTAGTGACGGGAGGTCAAATTAGACACTTGCTAAAAGTCAATTTAGAATATTCAAATGTGACACTAAGCATGAATATCCTAGGCAATTTATTAAAATCAGGAAGAATTATTATCAACTCTTTCCACATTTAACACTTCAATCCTTCGTCATATTAATAACAATTAATCAACATGGGTAATTTAATCAACGGGAAGGAACAACTTCTTCCAAAAATCTTTAATAACTTTAAACTTCGTCATATTAATAACAATTAATCAACATGGGTAATTTAATCAACGGGAAGGAACAACTTCTTCCAAAAATCTTTAATAACTTTAAATCTCTGTCATTTTAGTTGATAACTTAAAATTCAAGGCCAGTAATCAGGCACAAATCATAGCAACTACGCAACAAATATCATGCGCAAGCAATGCCGAGGGTCGAACGGCGCGGACCGACAATAATAAACTGTGCACTGCCGAGGGTCGAACGACTCGAACCATAGATTCATCTATCTTCCCCGCCCGCAAATCGATCATGCGACGCGGTTATACATACAAATAATAAGGCTAGCCTGCTCGCGAATCATACCTGCGACTCAGGTGCTCATATGTACACATATCCACAAAATAAATCCGTATTTTTATCAAGAAAGCAGTTTTTCTCAGGAAAGTGGTAAAATCCTTGATAAAGGAACATGAAATATAGTTTTTAACTATTTGTTTTGAAACTCATTTGTCAAGTTTAATGATATTCCATAATATAACCCTACCAAGTTTACAATTATCTACGGAGGAATAAATTCTCTTTCTAGATGATTAACAAAATGAACTCTAGTCTTCTTTTAGATATTCAATTACGATTTCGATTATATTAGCAGTTTAATATTACAGGCAGGATTACAGGTACAACACATAAGGCATGCTAGTGGGTCCTAGACTACCCTGACATGGCATAATAGTAGCTACGCATGGACTCCCGTCACCTCGTGCGTACGTAGACCCCAAAGATAATAGCATATACTTAATTAATTCACCTAGGGGACAATTCCCCCTCACAAAGTTAGAAAGGAGACTTACCTCCCTCCGAAATTCCATAACCGACCTCCAAGCCCTTCTGATGACTCCAAACGGACGCACAACGCCCCAAAACTATCCAAACAACGACAACCCAATGAAAATATACTCTAATATTTGCAACAATTCCAAATTATATAATTTCCCAACCCCACTTAGTGAAATGACCAAAATTCCCTCGGGCCCACGTGCCTGGAATCCGAAATTTCTCGAAGATATAGTCTACCCATAGCCTTACTAACTCAAATATATAATTTACTCAAATATTCATGCTCAATTCGTGGCTAAAATCCAATTTCCATTTTCTAGGTTTCTTTAAGATTCTCCAAATTTTCAATCAATTTCCATGCCTAATCCATGCATATAATCTTGTATTTAACTTAGAAGCATGAAGGAGTTACTTACCTTGACATTGCATGAAGAAATCCTCTCTTTGAAGCCTTCCAAGATCGCCTAAGCCAAAGAAGAAATGAAGAAATGTACAACAATTAACAGTTTAAAAACATTCTACCCAGCCTTGATTCCGCACCTGCGGTCCTACCACCACACATGTGCTCCCGCAGGTGCGACCAATTTCCCGCACCTGCGGCTGCCTCAACTCCAGCCAAAAATCACACATGCGCCCACTGTCCGCATCTGCATCTTCGCAGGTGCGGAAATTCCATCGCATCTGTGCTCCCAGCCAGACCATCCATCCTTCGCACCTGCGGTGCCATAGCCGCACATGCGGGCAAATCCTTGTAGTTGCGGTCACACCAGATGACAACAACCTCAGCCTTCTTCAAACTCCCAAACTTGATCTGTTAACCACCCGAAATCCACCCGAGGCCCCTGCGACCCCGTCCAATTATACCAACCGGTTCCAAAACATAATGCGAACTTGCTAAAACAACATCGAAACCACGAAGCGCACCCAAATACCAACTTTATGAACTTAGCAATTTCCAACTTCTGCATCTGATGCCGACACCTATCAAATCACGTCCGATTGACCCCAAATTTTGCACACAAATCATATTTGACATTACGGACCTGATCCAACTTCCGGAATCGCATTCCGACCTTGATATCAAAATTTCCACTTCCGGTCGGACTCCTCAAAAACCTTCAAATTTCTATCTTTAGCCAAATGACTTCAAAATGACCTACGAACATCCATATTTACTTCCGATCGCGCCCCCAACTCCAGAATCACCATACAAAGCTATTCCCAAACTCGGAATCCCAAACGGACATCAACAACACTGAAATGCACTTCAAGCCCAAATCTATGAAATTCTTCTAAAATGCTAACTTCCATAATATACGCCGAAATGCTCCTGGGTTATCCAAAACCCAATCCGGACATACGCCCAAGTCCGAAATCATCATAAGAACCTGGTGGAACCTTCAAATCCTGATTCGGAGGTTGTTTACTCAAAATTCCAATCTTTGTTGATTCTTCCAACTTAAGGCTTCTGAAATGAGAATTTTCTTTCCAAATCAACTCTAAACTTTCCGAAATTCAATTCCGACCATACCTACAAGTCATAATACCTGAAATGGAGCTGCTCACGACTTCAAACCGTTGAACGGCGCGCTAGATCTCCAAATGAACGGTCGGGTCGTTACATTCTCCCCCACTTAAATAAACGTTCGTCCTCGAACGTGCTAAGAAGTGATCTAGAGTTATCTGAAATAACTATTTAATATCTCGAGCACCTGCCCATGCTACCACAACACCCAGTTGAGTACATTAGCTTGATCAAATCTGAAGATTTCTTCTTTTATCCATATAATAAGCTCAGAACCTAGTTCCAACACTTGAAATTTTTCTGCCAGGCCTAGTTCCAATAAATAAACACCGTATCAACTACCACATGATATACCAGAACATGACTTCATACCTTTGCTGAATTAGCACCAGGCACCGAAAAATTCATCATCTAACCACAATGATGTTCCCTGAACCATAACAGCCAAAACTCCACGAATCTGATTCTCCCAATGCACCTCATGATATATATACTCTCATCCTGCTATAATGCTGACGATACCACCACAACAGAGGAAGTGTGCATAAATTTATCCCAACCTGCAGAGCTAACAAATCATTGATTATCTCCTCTTGACTAGAATCATCACCTCATTATGAAACTGAATAATGGTATTTGTTCTTTAATATACACTTCACATAACCGTATTGCACTGTTCCCTCATCCGAAAATCTCGTCTCACCCAGTATGAACAGCTCAGACAACAAATCACCCCAAACATGACTAACAACATCACATGATACCACATCGCGCCAATTGGCCATAACTCGAACATGATAATAAAAAACGTCTCAGGAAGGAGCTATTCCACTCACTCAACAGATATGAACTTTCGTCAGAAAATAGGAAGCAAAACATAAGAAAATAAATATATGGACATTACTCATCATCGCACTATTGCGGCGTGCAACCCGATCCGAATAACATACATGTGGCAACGTTCCACCCGATCCACACAAAAAAATTACATAAGAAGATATATATATATATATATATATATATATACGGAGCTGGTTTGCTTCCTATTACAAATTACTAAATATCGATCATAAGCACGCTAAGTGCATAATACCATCATGGGGAGATTGATAAAGACTTAGGCTACATAACTCAAGCACAATTGAGGTGTGGTATATATATATACACTCTGGATCTCAAGAGCTATCCTGCTCACATAACATCCACACTATGCGGGACCTCAACACATAGGAAATTATCAAGTCGTTTCACATTTCACACGGCACAACCATAATAACACATGAATTTGACGAAGACGGAACAACATCCGTTGTTCTAATACCTTTCCATTAAAAGCTCTCTATTGAAATGAACATGCCTGGCTCATACGGAGCCCATAATCATATTTTAATCCATCCACAAACATCGAGTCTACCTTGCTCGAACCAACTAAGCTAATAGCTTTTACCTGGGTCCATACTACCCACTTTCTCTAATAATACACAAGAACAACCATCATAGCCGGGACAAGCACACCACAATCCACAACCAAATGACTCGAACATGATAATAAGAAACGACTCAGGAAGTGACTATTCCACTCACGCAACTGATATGAACTTTCCTCAGAAAATAGGACATAAAACATAAGAAAATAAATATAGGAACTTTACTCATCATCACACTATTGTGGAGTGCAACCCGATCAGAATAACATACCCGTGGAAACGTGCCACCCGATCCACACATAAAATTTACATAAAAAGATATATATACGGAAATGGTTTGCTCCCTATTACAAATTACTGAATATCGATCATAAGCACGCTAAGTGTATAATACCATCCTGGGGAGACTGATAAAGCCGTAGGCTACATAACTCAAGCACAACTGAGGTGCGATATATATATACACACTCTGCAACCTTCAAATACTGATTCAGAGGTCGTTTACTCAAAATTCCAATCTTAGTTAATTCTTCAAACTTAAGACTCCTGAAATGAGATTTTTCTTTCCAAATCAACTCTAAACTTTTAGAAATTCGATTCCGACCATACCTATAAGTCATAATACCTGAAATGGAGCTGCTCACGACTTCAAACCGCTGAACGACGCTCTAGAGCTCAAAATGAATGGTCGGATTGTTACATTCTCCCCCACTTAAATAGATGTTCATCCTCGAACGTGCTAGGAACTGCTCTAGAGCTATCTGAAATAACTGTTTAATATCTCGAGCACCTGCCCGTGATACCACAACACCCAGTTGAGTACATTAGCTTGATCAAATCTGAAGATTTCTTCTTTTATCCATATAATAAGTTCATAACCTAGTTCCAACACTTGAAATTTTTCGGCCAGGCCTAGTTCCAATAAATAAACATCGTATCAACTACCACATGATATACCAGAACATGACTGCATACCTTTGATGAATTAGCACTGTGCACCGAAAAATTAATCATCTAACCACAATGACGTTTCCTGAACCTTAACAGCCAAAACTCCACGAATCTGATGCTCCCAATGCACCTCATGATATATATATACGTTCATCCTGCTATAATGCTGACGATACCACCACAACAGAGGAAATGTGAAGAAATTCATACCAACCTGCAGAGTTAACAAATCATTGAATATCTCATCTTGACTAGAATCATGACCTCATTATGAAACTGAATAATGGTATTTATTCTTTAATATACACTTTACAAAACCGTATTGCACTGTTCCCTGATATGAAAATCTCGTCTCACCCAGTATGAACAACTCAGACAACAAATCACCCCAAACATGACTAACAACCTCACATGATACCACATCGCGCCAATAGTCCATAACTCGAACATGATAATAAGAAACGTCTCAGGAAGGGACTATTCCACTCACGCAACTGATATGAACTTTCCTCAGAAAATAGGAAGTAAAACATAAGAAAATAAATATAGGAACTTTACTCATCATCACACTGTTGCGGCATGCAACCCGATCCGAATAACATACCCGTGGCACCGTGCCACCCGATCCACACATAATATTTACATAAGAAGATATATATACGGAGCTGGTTTGCTCCCTATTACAAATTACTAAATATTGATCATAAGCACGCTAAGTCCATAATACCATCCTGGGGAGACTGATAAAGCCGTAGGCTACATAACTCAAGCACAACTGAGGTGCGATATATATATATATATATATATATATATATATATATATATACACACACACACACTCTGGATCTCAAGAGCTATCCTGCTCACATAAAATCCACACTACGCGGGACTTCAACACATAGGAAATAATCAAGCCGTTTCACAACTCACACGGCACCACCATAATAACACATGAATTTGACGAATACGGAACAACATCCATTGTTCTAATACCTTTCCATCAAAAGCGCTCTATTGAAATGAACATGCCTGGCTCATACGGAGCCCATAATCATATTTTAATACATCCACAAACATTGAGTCTACCTTGCTCGCACCAACTAAGCTAATAGCTTTTACCTGGGTCCATACTACCCACTTTCTCTCATAATACGCAAGAACAACAATCATAGTCGGGACAAGCACCCCACAATCCACAACCAAATGACTCGAACATGATAATAAGAAACGACTCAGGATGGGACTATTCCACTCACGCAACTGATATGAACTTTCCTCAGAAAATATGAAGTAAAACATAAGAAAATAAATATAGGAACTTTACTCATCATCACACTATTGCAGCGTGCAACCCGATCGGAATAACATACCCGTGGCGACGTGCCACCCGATCCACACATAAAATTTACATAAGAAGATATATATATGGAGCTGGTTTGCTCCCTATTACAAATTACTGAATATCGATCATACGCACGCTAAGTGCATAATACCATCCTGGGGAGACAGATAAAGCCGTAGGATACATAACTCAAGCACAACTGAGGTGCGATATATATATATATACACACTCTGGATCTCAAGAGTTATCCTGCTCACATAACATCCACACTACGCGGGACCTCAACACATAGGAAATTATCAAGCCGTTTCACAACTCACATGACACAACCATAATAACACATGAATTTGACGAAGACGGAACAACATCCGTTGTTCTAATACGTTTCCATCAAAAGCGCTCTATTGAAATGAACATGACTGGCTCATACGGAGCCCATAATCATATTTTAATCCATCCACAAACATAGAGTCTACCTTGCTCGCACCAACTAAGCTAATAGATTTTACCTGGGTCCATAATACCCACTCTCTCTCATAATACGCAAGAACAACCATCATAGCCGGGACAAGCACCCCACAATCCACAACCAAATGACTCAAACATGATAATAAGAAACGACTCAGGATGGGACTATTCCACTCACGCAACTGATATGAACTTTCCTCAGAAAATAGGAAGTAAAACATAAGAAAATAAATATAGGAACTTTACTCATCATCACACTATTGCAGTGTGAAACCCTATCCGAATAACATACCCGTGCTGACGTTCCACCTTATCCACACATAAAATTTACATAAGAAGATATATATATGGAGCTGGTTTGCTCACTATTACAAATTACTGAATATTGATCATAAGCACGCTAAGTGCATAATACCATCATGGGGAGACTGATAAAGCCCTAGGATACATAACTCAAGCACAACTGAGGTGCGATATATATATATACACTCTGGATCTCAAGAGTTATCCTGCTAACATAACATCCACACTACACGAGACCTCAACACATGGGAAATTATCAAGTCGTTTCACAACTCACACGGCACAACCATAATAACACATTAATTTGATAAAGACGGAACAACATCCGTTGTTCTAATACCTTTCCATCAAAAGTGCTCTATTGAAATGAACATGCCTGGCTCATACGGAGCCCATAATCATATTTTATCCATCCACAAACATCGAGTCTACCTTGCTCGCACCAACTAAGCTAATAGCTTTTACCTGGGTCCATACTACCCACTTTCTCTCATAATACGCAAGAACAACCATCATAGCCGGGACAAGCACCCCACAATCCACAGCCAAATGACTCGAACATGATAATAAGAAACGACTCAGGAAGGGACTATTCCACTCACGCAACTGATATGAATTTTACTTAGAAAATAGGAATAAAATAAATATAGGAACTTTACTCATCATCACACTATTGCGGCGTGCAACCCGATCCGAATAATATACCCGTGCGGACGTGCCACCCGATCCACACATAAAATTTACATAAGAAGATATATATACGAAGCTGGTTTGCTCACTATTACAAATTACTGAATATCGATCATAATCATGCTAAGTGCATAATACAATCATGGGGAGACTGATAAAGCCGTAGGCTACATAACTCAAGCACAACTAAGGTGTGATATATTTATACACTCTGCAACCTTCAGATCCTGATTCGGAGGTCTTTTACTCAAAATTCCAACCTTAGTTGATTCTTCCAACTTAAGACTTCTTAAATGAGAATTTTCTTTCCAAATCAACTCTAAACTTTCCGAAATTCAATTCCGACCATACTATAAGTCATTATACCTGAAATGGAGCTGCTCACGACTTCAAACCGCTGAACGACGCGCTAGAGCTCAAAATGAACGGTCGGGTCGTTATATTCTCCCCCACTTAAACAGACGTTCATCCTCGAACGTGCTAAGAACTGCTCTAGAGTTATCTAAAATAACTGTTTAATATCTCGAGCACCTGCCCGTGCTACCACAACACCCAGTTGAGTACATTAGCTTGATCAAATCTGAAGATTTCTTCTTTTATCCATATAATAAGCTCAGAACCTAGTTCCAACACTTCAAATTTTTCTGTCAGTCCTAGTTCCAATAAATAAACACCGTATCAACTACCACATGATATACCAGAACATGACTGCATACCTTTGTTGAATTAGCACTATGCACCGAAATATTCATCATCTAACCACAATGATGTTCCCTGAACCTTAACAACTAAAACTCCACGAATCTGATGCTCCCAATGCACCTCATTATATATATATGTTCATCCTGCTATAATGCTGACGATACCACCATAACAGAGGAAATGTGCAGAAATTCATACCAACCTGCAGAGTTAACAAATCATTGAATATATCATCTTGACAAGAATCATCACCTCGTGATGAAACTGAATAATGGTATTTGTTCTTTAATATACACTCCACATAACCGTATTGCACTGTTCCCTGATCCGAAAATCTTGTCTCACCCAGTATGAATAGCTTAGACAACAAATCACCCCAAACATGACCAAAAACCTCACATGATACCACATCGCGCCAATAGGCCATAACTCGAACATGATAATAAGAAACGACTCAGGAAGGGACTATTCCACTCACGCAACTGATATGAACTTTCT
Source organism: Nicotiana paniculata (assembly GCA_005239505.1). NCBI lineage: Eukaryota > Viridiplantae > Streptophyta > Magnoliopsida > Solanales > Solanaceae > Nicotiana > Nicotiana paniculata. The sequence goes on along the minus strand of ML341134.1, from coordinate 122,075 downwards.
TGATAAAATAGGAAGCAGAACATAAGAAAATATATATAGGAAATTTAATCATCATCACACTGTTGCAGCGTGCAACCCGATCCGAATAACATACCCATGGCGACGTGTCACCCGATCCCTATATATGGAGCTGGTTTGCTCCCTATAAGAAATTACTGAATATCGATCATAAGCACGCTAAGTGCATAATACCATCCTGGGGAGACTGATAAAGTCGTAGGCTACATAACTCAAGCACAACTGAGGTGCGATATATGTATACACTCTGGATCTCAAGAGCTATCCTGCTCACATAACATCCCCACTACGCGGGACATCAACACATAGGAAATTATCAAGCCGTTTCACAACTCACACAGCACAATCATAATAACACATGAATTTGACGAAGACGGAACAACATAAGTTGTTCTAATACCTTTCCATCAAAAGTGCTCTACTGAAATGAACATGCCTGGCTCATACGGAGCCCATAATCATATTTAAATCCATCCAGAAACATTGAGTCTACCTTTCTCGCACCAACTAAGCTAATAGCTTTTACCTGGTCCGTACTACCCAGTTTCTCTCATAATACGGAAGAATAACCATCATAGTCGGGACAAGCACCCCGCAATCCACAACCAAATGACTCGAAAATGATAATAAGAAACGACTCAGGAAGGGACTATTCCACTCACGCAGCTGATATGAACTTTCCTCAGAAAGAAGTAAGTAAAACATAAGAAAATAAATATAGGAACTTTACTCATTATCACACTGTTGCGGCGTGCAAACCGATTCGAATAACATACCCGTGGCGACGTGCCACCCGATCCACACATAAAATTTACATAAGAAGATATATATACGGAGCTGGTTTGATCTCTATTACAAATTACTGAATATCGATCATAAGCACGCTAAGTGCATAATACCATCCTGGGAAGACTAATAAAGCCGTAGGCTACATAACTCAAGTACAACTGAGGTGCAATATATATATATATATATATATATATATATATATATATATATATATATATACACACACTCTGGAACCTTCAAATCCTGATTCGGAGGTCGTTTACTCAAAATTCCAATCTTAGTTGATTTTTCCAACTTAAGGCTTTTGAAATGACAATTTTCTTTCCAAATCAACTCTAAATTTTCCGAAATTCAATTCCGACCATACCTATAAGTCATAATACCTGAAATGGAGCTGCTCACAACTTCAAACCGCTGAACGACGCGCTAGAGCTCAAATTGAACAGTCGGGTCGTTACATTCTCCACCCACTTAAACAGACGTTCGTCTTCGAACGTGCTAAGGACTGCTCTAGAGTTATCTGAAATAACCGTTTAATATCTCGAGCACCTGCCCGTGCTACCACAACACCCAGTTGAGTACATTAGCTTGATCAAATCTAAAGATTTCTTCTTTTATCCATATAGTAAGCTCAGAACCTAGTTCCAATACTTGAAATTTTTCTTCCATCCCTAGTTCCAATAAATAAACACCATATCAACTACCGCATGATATACCAGGACATGACTACATACCTTTGCTGAATTAGCACTATGCACGGAAAAATTCATCATCTAACCACAATGACGTTCCCTGAACCTTAACAGCAAAAAATCCACGAATCTGATGTTCCCAAAGCACCTCATGATATATATATACGTTCATCCTGCTGTAATACTGACGATACCACTACAACAGAGGAAATATGCAAAAATTCGTACAAACCTGCAGAGTTAACAAATCATTGAATATCTCATCTTGACTAGAATCATCACCTCATGATGAAACTGAGTAATGGTATTTGTTCTTTAATATACACTTCACATAACCGTATTGCACTGTTCCCTGATCCGAAAATCTCGTCTCACCAAGTATGAACAGCTCAGACAACAAACCACCCCAAACATGACCAACAGCCTCACATGATACCACATCGCGCCAATAGGCCATAACTCGAACATGATAATAATAAACGGCTCAGGAAGGGAATATTCCACTTACGCAACTGATATGAACTTTCCTTAGAAAATAGGAAGTAAAACATAAGAAAATAAATATAGGAACTTTACTCATCATCACAATGTTGCGGCATGCAACCCGATCCGAATAACATACCCGTGGCGACGTGCCACCCGGTCCACACATAAAATTTACATAAGAAGATATATATACGGAGCTGGTTTGCTCCCTATTACAAATTACTGAATATCGATCATAAGCACGCTAAGTGCATAATACCATCCTGGGGAGACTGATAAAGCCGTAGGCTACATAACTCAAGCACAACTGAGGTGCGAGATATATATATATATATATATATATATACACTCTGGATCTCAAGAGCTATCCTACTCACATAACACCCCCACTACGCGGGACTTCAACACATAGGAAATTGTCAAGCCGTTTCACAACTCACATGGCACAATCATAATAACACATGAATTTGACGAAGGCGGAACAACATCCTCTATTCTAATACCTTTCCATCAAAAGTGCTCTACTGAAATGAGCATGCCTAGCTCATACGGAGCCCATAATCATATTTAAATCCATCCACAAACATCGAGTCTAGCTTGCTAGAACCAACTAAGCTAATAGCTTTTACCTGGGTCCATACTACCCACTTTATCTCATAATACGCAAGAACAACCATAATAGCCGGGACAAGCACCCCACAATCCACAACCAAATGAACTAAACGCCTTCCAGGCATAAATTCTCAATTAAGCAATATTGCACTTCTTTAAACTCAGTCCAAATCTTCAATCCATCAAGTTACTACATGTCAGACTTTATACACTCTTTTCGTGGTCATTCTTCCACGACCTTCCACACAAGGCAACAATTCTGCCCATCCACCACTAAGACAAATCAAGAACCCATAACCAGGGTACAAAGCCTGTTCAACCGAATATCAATCTCAGGTGACGCAGAAGATAACACCAGCTTACACTGAACTTCCAAATCACTTTTCCTTGCTCTTCCTAGCTCATGACATCCTTATTAACACCGAACCGCAATCTCGATCTTACTCCCAGTTACATACTGCTTACCGCACCTAACCTGCCAAGGTAGCACTAGAATTCCATCATAACTTCCGAACCACCAATAGGGTGAACACTTCATCATATAGAAAAATTTTACTTAACTCAATTCAAGAGTACCATCTCAACACACTAGTGAATTCGCACAATCACCCAACATTCAAATCATTAAGTAGTAGTATATACCGCCATAACCCTTTCCGGGATCCGCCTACACGTGATAGGCTATAATACTTGAATGCTCCCACATGAAATCCATTACGACGGCCGACTTGAAGACGATGACATGCCACAAGTGAATACTCCACTTTACTTGAAGACACCTAGTCTTACTACTTTATCAACCCCAACCAGACCATTCATAACCCAAATTCCTTTCCTCTGCCGGAACTAAAATACTGAAATCTCGAAATCAAACTCTGAGAAGACCTCCCTTCAATAAATTCATCACCCCCAACATATGGGCAAGAATTCTATCTTCACATCGACATCGCGCGATAACCAATCGCAAGCATCATCACTACATGAGCATATCCTTAAGGCTCCCAGAAACACAACTACTGAGCTGAAACAACATATTATTCTTCTGTAGGGCCATAACAACAGCCCCCAACCAATTACACATGGAAACGTCTCGACTTACATCCGTAGCACCATTTCAATTCCTCAAATTCGTGATTCATAGCAAGTGCTTCGCGACGCGTAAGATTGAGTAGGAATGAACATAAGCATAAGCCTCAAAGGAATCAAATTGAACGGTGAGGAAATCAAAAAGGGAAGTACCCCTAACAGCCCTATAGCCTCTCGAAGATAAGTCCAGACGTCTCCGTACAAATCCGCAAGACTCTACAAGACTTGCTCATGACTCGTGAGACCTACAGGAACCTAACTCTCTAATACCATGTTGTCATGACCCAAAATCCATAAGGTCGTGATGGCGCCAGACATCATTGTCAGGCAAGCCATTCATTTATTAATTTAAATAATTCCTAGTTTTAACAATTATGAAAAAATACCTTTCACTTTATTAAATATTAACCAAATAAAAATGTTCTAAGTAAAACACTAGTTTAAATATTACACTTTAGAAAATATATCCCAACACATCTCAGAACCCGGTGTCACAATGACATGAGCAATTTCAAAGAATTTATAAAATCTTCACAAGGCCTGTCCGAAATACAGATTGGACAAGGTGTGTTTTCGTACATGAGAATACGTCGTAAGTCAATTGATGTAAGATCAGAAATAAGATTATATTTGGAATCATATAAAGTAAGCTAAGCCATATAAGGAAAATAAGTTTCGTCGAAAGTCGACAAGTTTGGAATGTTATAACATGTACTTTAGGGTGAGACTATGGTTCTTAACATGATAAGGAGGTTATGATTTGAGTTATTTTTTTTCGTATGATAGTGTTGTGCTACTTTTTGAAGTCAAGAAAGTTTTGGAACAAAAGTTTGCAAAGGTCTTCACAAGTTACATTCATAATGTGCTGAAAATTAGGTCAAACGTAGCTGAGATTTTATCCCAATATAATTGGAATTAGGAGATTGTCTACATAACAAATTGAATATCTACGAGTCTAGTTTCTAATGCATTTAACCGTTTATCAATACGACATCGGAGTAGAGAGATATTTACGTTTTTGGGAGACTGCACAAAATAGCTCCCATGGGACCCACAAAGTCGGTGTAAAACTTCAGCTTCTCATCCAAAACAGTTCCTAAACCCTCCTAAATTCTTTCCAATGGTTTCTCCATGATTCTAGGGCGAAAATCTAAGATAAAAACATGAATCCAACGCTAGAAACCTCGTGGTGCTTGCTAGATCGTAGTTCTTTATCATGTGCTGTTTTGGAGGGTTCTTCAAAGTGAAATAGGCTCAGGTCACGTTTGGTTCTTGTTGATTAAGGTAATAATCAGTCACTCTTTTATACATATTATATTTTCAAGGTTAACTACAAGTGTTTACACTCCAACTTGAACACCAAACGTTGATTTAAGAAGAGAATACAACACCTATAGTGTGGTGGTGTCATTAAGGATAATTATGGGCTGTGTTTGGCCGAAATTTCAAGTGGTTGATACTTTATAAGGTGATTATAACAGCCTACTAATTGTGCTTAAGATTTTTCGTACGTTGGTTAAGTTGTTAGGATAATAAACTACAAGATAATAGTTGGATTAGCTTAAGTCACTTCTATGATGTTGTATTGCGATTGAGGGTTGTTGTAAGCTAAATATAACTTGGATTTCAACTTGAAGATACTGTAGGAGGTATGCGTATTGTCTTACTGCAGGTGCTTAAGGTTATCTTGATGTTGATTAAGTTAATGGTTGGACTAGACATGAACTAGTGAATTAAGTTGCGAATTGAAGAAAATTGGAGTTGTGGATTGTTTCCTTTGTTATAAATATATGGTATAAGGATGGAATAATTGATGAATTACTTCATTATAATATTAATTATGTTGTTAAGTTAATTTAATAAGTCCATAAGCGGTGATATGGGTTATACAGATTCCGATCGAGCTTGCCGCTCAAAATGATTGTTGAACTAATCGGAGAGCTTATTGTGAATTATATTATTGTTGTTTGGGCTGTTTGGTGACTTTTGGTAACGTATGGGATGTGTTAAAAATAGGGGAGGTGCTGTCCATTTTCTTGTAGAATATTGGTTTTTAAATATGAGAATTACAACGCTTAGATGATGACGACGAAGTCTGGTTACTTATTGTGGACATAAGAAGATCATATTGAGATTTGTTGACGATTAGAGAGAAGATTGCAAAGGTATGTTAAGGTATTTCCTTCTTTCTTTTGGCATGATCTAAAGTGAAACGAACGTAAAAAATACGCTATTTCATAATGAATCTACTCCTAGCAACAAAGGTTGTCCATGTTGTTCTATCCTTACAAAGTTATTCTAAGAAAGTATGTATGATCCTTGAGTCCTAGTGAAGCTCATATTGATGGTATGATGTCCATAATGTTAATCAAAGCTGCAACTATCTTACGTCACTCTGAAAGGTTTAAAGCGTGATTCCATGAGTCCAACATGAATTATATATAGTATATATTTTACTCTACCGAGCCACGCTAGAGTCGGCGGGGTATGGAAACTATTGTGCAACCACTGATCAGTTGAGTTTACCGAGCTCCACGTGGCCGGGTACGATTCTACCGAGCCTTACGATGGTCGGGTATGTTTTTACCGATTCCTCTTCGAGGCCGGGTATGATATGATGATGATGATGCCCACAGAGGCGGATGTTTTTAAAAGATTATGTATATATATATATATGTATCACACATTTCATGTCACTATCTCTCATAGGCACTCAGATGCTACAAGTTGTATCTCCTACATCTCTCTTCACATTACTGTTCTTACTTATGCTTTTCTGCCTTACATACTTAGTACTTTATTCGTACTGACGTCCCTTTTTGTTGGGGATGCTGTGTTTCATGCCCGCAGGTCCCGATAGACAGGTTGACAGTCCTCCTAGTAAGCTATCAGCTCAGCGGAAGGTGTTGTTGTACTCCACCTGCTCTGGAGTTTCCTATTTGGTTAGTATGATTAGGACATGCATTGACTGGTATGTGGGGGCCCTGTCCCGACCTTTTTTATGTTTATGTACTCTTAGAGGCTTGTAGACAAATGCCAGGTGTATGTATACTTGTATGGCCTTGTCGGCCTATGTTTTGAGTTTACAAATGGTCATGTTAGCCTTATAGGCGCGTATGTCACATGTATAAGTTTCTATATCATGTTAGGTCGTCTTATGTCTTGAATTCCCTTATATTTTATTTCGATTATGTCATGATGACCATTTTGGCACATTTACCCGTGATAGTATGATAAGAAAGATATGTTATGTTGGTACTCAGTTGATTAAGGTACTGGGTGCCCGTCGCGGCCCATAGGTTGGGTCGTGACAAAAGTGGTATCAGAGAAGTTCTGTCCTAGGGATGTCTACAAGCCGTGTCTAGTAGAGTCTTGTTTATGGGTGTGTTGTGCACCACATCTATAAGCACGAGGCTAGAGGGCATTTAGGACTGTCACTCTTTCTTCTTACTCTAGATCGTGTGGTAGAGCTCAGTCTTAAGAACTCAATTTCCTAAATTCAATCTTATTCATAATACGACGATGCCTACATCTTGAAAGACGATTGGTCGGAGATTGCAGTGTGGCTTTGGAAGAGTTGAGTAAAAGGAACTCAATTTTGCATCATTCTTATGATGAGTAAATGTGAGGTATTCAGCATATTATGTGTATACTAAGACGTGTAAGCTTCTTTGTAAGGAGTTGTAAGGAATGTATATCTATCCACACATTTGGTAAAGAAAAATTAATGAGAGAATCAGAAGGTAGATACAAGTTTCAACAAGTAAAAGGAGCAAGGTGAAGAGGGGTACGAGGTACTCAGTTAGTGAAGATTATCAGTATTTACAATCCAGGCAGAGAAATATAAGCATTCTACGTTACTTTCAACAGTAATAGAGATATATACAATTGGCCACATTCATCTCAATTATGTCCTATGAGAGCTAACCGGTATAGCTTAAGCGAAGGACGGGATATCAAGATCCAGTTAGAGTTAAAGTAACCCAAAATGTTGGATGGATTATTACCATTATGTAACATTTTTGGAGGGTAGTGCAGGACATGGTAATAGTTCTCATTGGGAGAGAGCTAGATGGTACACTCTAGAATGTCAGAAAGTTTAGAAGATAGGCAATGGAATCCTAGAAGGGATGAATAATTACCTTAGGGTGACTCCTGCCCCTAGTAAAGTGTGAATGTTAGTAGACCCAAGACCCAATGAGATGGTGCAAAGGGTTTTAAAAGCGAAAGGTTGTTTTGTTGATGTTTCAGAATAAGGTAATAGACATAGATATCATCATGAGAATAAGAAGAGAGTAAATGAAGCATTATGAGTAAGATGTGATAAATGAGTGATAAAGGTAAATCAAAATATGACAGTATTACCGAATCTATAGTTAAGGGAAGAAAAAGACAAGAGGTAACAGGCCTTGAGGCAACAAAAGAGCACATGCCATAAAGTCACATCCTCATTTTGAGAAATAAGTTCGTGACTCCAACGTGATTACCAGAAGTAAAAGTTAGACCCCCGAGTAATAGAAATTAGTATGGGATAGTAAACAAAAAAAAAACAAATATGAATTAAGGATCGAAGGAATTGCTAATGGTCGACATCGTTTCAAAGATAGTGTTTCGACAATAATAGAATGAGCAATAGAAGAATAACCTTTAATGATCATTCACGAAGACACTTCCCTAAAGCAAGCACTATGTGAAGAGTAAAGCTTAAGGGACTAAATGTGCTAGTTACACCAGGTGTCACCCTTATGCGTAAAAAAATTCAATTATCCCTTGTGTAGAAGGGTTACCGCAAGGCGAGTAATATGCCAGTGAAGAGGTTAAAAAAATGCAAAAGATGAAGAGGTAACTATAGAATGGTAAAGGAAGAATGTGGTAAAAAGGTGAAAGGAATGAGATTGCATTTATCCAGATCCTACTAGAACATTATGCAAGCATGACGCAGGGGAGAATCAATAAAGGTTTCGCACTTGATGATACTGATAAATAAGTGGGAGTGGACACTTGATACATTAGGAGCCATTGCGAAAGGCAAGTTCAGACAAAAGACATAACCCAAGAGAGGTTACAAAGAATATAGATATGAGTATGAACTGACGAGTAGTTAGTAGTTGGTCTAGAAAAAGCCTAGTTATTGCTAGACTAGAGGTCTCAGATAAAGCAGCAGATCATGCAAGATAAATGTAGTAAAAACCAGCACAAGAAATTCAGCCTCACAGATATTGTCACGCCCCGAAATCCCACCATCGGGCCGTGATGACGTCTAACTTTGAACCCGCTAGACAAGCCAACGTACATAGATAAACTAGCATATTAACACCACTTTAATAGGATAACTAAAAAGTTCACAGTTTAACAGCGGAAATAAATACGGTCTCAAGCTAAATAAGGAGAACATAATACAACAACGCGTAAACTTTCACAAAACCTGGAGTCACAAACTCACGAACTGTCTACAAGAGTGCTAAATACAAGTCAGAAAAGAGAATACATAGAAGTTTATGAAACTAGAGGAAGAAAAACAAAACATAAGTGAAATCAAAGGGATGGAAGAGACGCCAAGTCCCACGAACACCAGCGGGTATACCTTGATTCCTCTAAGATAAGCGGGAAGACACTCCCACTAATGATGTCCTCCGGTTCCGGCTGCATAATCTACACAACATAGAGAAGTGCAGGTGTAGCATCAGTACAACCGACCCCATGTACTGGTAAGTGCCTAGTCTAACCTCGGCGAAGTAGTGATGAGGCTAGAACCAGAATACCAGATAAACCTGTGCAGTCCAAATAAATAGATATACATATATATAATGGATAAGAAATATAGGGAGAAAACAATTAATAAAGGAAAGGGGAACATGCCGTAGGGAGATAACAGTTTCCTATAAGAAATCTCAATAAGGAAAAGAACAACAAAGCCAGCATATCAATAAGGACAAGAAATCAAAAACTTGCACGGCATCACCCTTCGTGCTTTTACTCTCGTCCTCGCAATGCAATGTATAATGTAAACAATGTAAATCATGGCACGGCATCACCCTTCGTGCTTTTACTCTCTTTCATCACAGTATAATCAATGAATATCGGTACGGAATGGTACATCATACGGCACGACATCACCTTTTGTGCTTTACATTATTTCCTCACAATGTCAAAAAAGTGCACAGCATCACCCTTCGTGCTTTAGCACTCGTCCTCACCCAAACAACAATCACAAACAAGGGCAAGGGAGTAAACAAAATAGAAATAATAACCCCGGCAAGGGAACAATATCAACAACGCACAGCATCACCCTTCGTGCTTTAACACTCTTCCTCACCCAAACAACAATCACAAACAAGGGCAAGGGAGTAAGCAGAATAAAATAGAAATCCCGGCAAAGGAACATCAATTAAAAAATTAAATCCCGACAAGGGAACATCAATTAAACAATTAAATCCCAGCATGGGAACATCAATTAAACAATTAAATCCTAGCAAGGGAACAATAACAGTAATCTCAACATCCCAATAAGGGAGACTATATTAAAAGCAACAATGACCCGGCAAGGGTATATTTTAGTAGCTCTTTCTCTTTCTTTCACTTCATTTCATAATTCACTCTATTACTTGAGACAATGCTCCAAAGGATACAATTATCTCATATACCTTCATCATTCGTATTACAATCTGAGCCAATGCTCCAAAGGATACAATTATCTCATATACCTTCATCATTCGTATTACAATTTGAGCCAATGCTCCAAAGGATACATTTATCTCATATACATTCATCGTTCGTGTTACAAGTTGAGCTAATGCTCCAACAGGGTTTAAAGATTATAATTCCCTTCACATATTCTTCACAACATATAGAAATCTTCAATTAAGCATGGAAATTACAACAAAATCAAAATATTCTCAATATAAAGACTCACGGTCATGCTAGACAGCAATGTATTGATACTCGTCACCATGCCTATACATCGTATTTAACAATTAGCAAGTAGAAAATTATACTCAACTCCTATTCCCTCAAGCTAATGTTAGACCAAACACTTACCTCGGGTCCAAAATATAGCAGTCAACCCTCTAACATCGCCTTTCCTTTAGAATTCAACTCCGGAATGGTATTATCTAGGCATAATCAAATCAAGTATATCAATAGGGACTCAATAATTCAATTACGTAGCCTATTTACCCATCTCCATGCATTCTTTCAAAATAACAAAATTCGACCCTGGGCTCGCCTGGTCCAAACACGAGCCTCAGACCAAAACCACGTCACCCATTCACCCACGAGCCCGAATATATAATTTGTTTTTAAATTCGACCCCAAAACGAGGTCTAAATCAAGAAAATTCAAAAGGGTCTAACTCTATCCAAATTCCCAAATTTCTACTCTAATTTGCATGATTTAGGATTAGGAATTCATTAGATATAGATGAAAAATGAAGGAAACGAGTTAAAATTTACTAACCCAAGAAGTTTTGATGAGGGATGACTTCAATGGATGCCTAAGGGCTTTGGAGAAGAAGAAGTTCGTTATTTTCTATAAAAATCCCGTAGCTACTTGTTCTGGAGATATTTATATACCACTAGGCAAAATTTTCCTTCGCGATCACGGAAGGGAGGTCGCGTTCGCGAAGAGTAGACTGGACAGACCATCGCAATCGCAGAAGGGAGGATGTGATTGCGAAGAGTAAAAAAACTTGGGTCCAGAAGTTGACTTACACGAACGCGTGGGACATCACGCGAACGCGATGAAGGGGACCTGTAAAGCTACGCGATCGCGGTCAACTGTACGCGAACGCGAAGAGGAAAAGAGGACTAAGCCTTCAGGGTCAAATAACCCTACGTGATCACGAGGGAATAGACGCAAACGCGGTGAAGGAAAACCTAAAGCTTCGCGAATGCGGAAGAGGCTTCGCGATCGCGAAGAACAAATGGACTTGCAACAGCTGAAGTAAAAAACCAGCAAGTTTTCCTAAGTTCAAAATCACTCTAAGACACCTCCGAAACACTCCCGAGCCCTCGGGGCTCCTAACAAATCACATGCACTAACTCAGCAACATCCTACAAGCTTAACCGTGCGATCAAATCGCCAATATAACATCAAAAAGAACGAATTAAGCCTCAAAATCCATGAATTTTATTGAATTTCATAAAACATCAAATTTTCCATTTTTGACCGAAAACACGTCAAACGACGTCCAATTTCAACCAAACTTCACAGATATATCTCAAACCACATATAAGACCTGTACCGGGCACCGGAACCAAGATATGGGTCTGATACCAACATATTATAGCAAATTTTCATTTCACTTTTCTTTATAAATTTCAGAAAAACAATTTCACTCAAAAATTCATTTCTCGGGCTTGGGACCTCGGAATTCGATTCCGGCAATACGCCCAAGTCCCATATTTTCCTACAGACCCTTCAGGACGGTCAAATCACAAGTCCGGGTCCGTTTACCCAAAATGCTGACCGGAGTAAAATTTATTCATTTTAATATCAAATCTTAGTATTTTTCACAGAATTTCATATTTAAGTTGTCCGGCTACGCGCTCGGACTGCGCATGCAAATCGAGGCAACTACAAATGAGGTTTTCAAGTCCTTGGAAGTGCGGAATGGGTAATAAAATAGGTGATGACCCTTTGGGTCGTCACATTCTCCACCTCTGAAACAACAGTTCGTCCTCGAACGGACAGAAGAAAGAAGTACCAGAGTCGGGAAATAAATGAGGGTAACGACTCCACATATCGGACTCGGACTCCTAGGTCGACGCCTTAGGAGGCTGACCTCTCCACTGAACACGAATAGAAGGGAAACTATTGGATCTCTACTGACGAACCTGCCGGTCTAGAATAGCTACCGGCTCCTTCTCAAAAGATAAGTCCTTGTCCAACTGGACAGTGCTGAAATCTAATATGTGGGATGGATCGCCGTGATACTTCCGAAGCATAGACACATGAAAAATTGATGCTCAACTGATAAGCTAGGTAGAAATGCAAGTCTGTAAGACACTTCTCCCACTCGATCAAGAATGTCAAACGGACCAATGAACCTAGGGCTTAGCTTGCCTTTCTTCCCAAATCTCATCACGCCCTTCATAGGCGACACTCGGAGCAATACTTGCTTACCAACCATGAAAGCCACATCTTGAACCTTTCGATCTGTATAACTCTTTTTCCTAGACTAAGTTGTACGAAGCCTATCCTGAATGATCTTGACCTTGTCCAAGGCCTCCTGAACAAAATCTGTACCCAACAACCGATCCTCTCCCGGCTCAAACCATCTAACCGGAGATCGACACCTCCTACCATACAAAGCCTCATAAGGAGCCATCTGGATACTCGACTGGTAGCTGTTGTAGGCAAACTCTGCTAAAGGCAAGAACTGATCCCCTAATCCTCCAAAGTTAATAACACAAGCTCGGAGCATATCCTCCAATATCTTAATAGTCCACTCGGACTGCCCATCCGTCTGAGGATGAAATGTTGTGCTCAACTCCACCTGGGTGCCTAACTCTCGTTGAACTGCCCTCCAGAAACGCGAGGTAAACTGCACGCCCCGGTCCGAAATGATAGATACTGGCACACCATTAAGGCGAACAATCTCTCGGATATAGATCTCAGCTAACCTCTCGGATGAGTAGGAGACTGCCACAGGAATGAAATGCGCTGACTTGGTCAGCCTATCAACAATGACCCAAACTGCATCGAACTTCTTCCGGGTCAAAGAAAGTCTAGTAACGAAGTCCATAGTGATCCTCTCCCACTTCCACTCGGGAAGCTCAATCCTCTGAGATAAACCACTAGGCCTCTGATGCTCATACTTAACTTGTTGACAATTCAAACACCGCACCACATATACCACAATATTCTTCTTCATTCTACGCCAGCAGTAATGCTGCCGCAAATACTGATCCATCTTCACGGCGCCCGGATGAATAGAGTACCGGGAACTATGGGCCTCCTCTAAAATAAACTCTCGAATGCAATCAACATTAGGCACACAAACTCGCCCCTACAATCTCAAAACACCATCATCATCTAAGGTCACCTTCTTGGCGCTTTCGCGTTGCACCGTGTCTCTAAGGACACACAAATGGGGATCATCAAACTGCCGATCACGGATACGCTCCAATAATGAAGGACGAGCGACCGTACAAGCCAACACTCGACTAGGCTCAGAAATATCCAACCTCACAAATCGACTGGACAAAGCTTGAACATCCAAAGCAAGCGGCCTCTGACTGACCGGAATAAAAGCAAGAGTGCCCATACTAGCTGACTTCCTACTCAAAGTATTTGCCACCACATTGGCCTTCCCCGGGTGATATAAGATGGTGATATCATAATCCTTTAATAAACTCCAACCACCTCCTCTGCCTCAAATTCAACTCCTTTTTCTTGAAAAAGTACTGAAGACTCTTATGATCCGTGAAAACCTCACACGACAAGCCATATAGATAGTGCCTCCAAATATTTATTGCGTGGACAATGGCTGCCTACTCCAAATCATGCACTGGATAGTCCTTCTCATGAATCTTCAACTGCCTCGAAGCATAAGCAATGACCTTGCCATCCTGCATCAACACTGCACCAAGCCCAATACGGAAAGCATCGCAATAGACTGCATAAGGCCCTGAACCTGTGGGCAAAACAAATATCGGTGCCGTAGTCAGAGCTATCTTGAGACTCTGAAAGCTCGCCTCACACTCGTCTGACCATCTGAACTGGGCACCCTTCTGGGTCAACCTGGTCATCGGGGCTGCAGTAGATGAGAACCCCTCCACGAACTGACGATAGTAACCTGCCAATCCCAAGAAACTTTGTATCTCTATAGCCGATGCTGGTCTAGGACAGTTCTTGACCACCTCAATCTTCTTCGAGTCAACTTGAATACCGTCTGCTAATACGACATGACCTAGGACTGCAATTGAACTCAACCAGAACACACACTTCGAAAACCTTGCATATAGCTGAATATCCTTCAGAGTCTGAAGAACCACTCTGAGATGCTGCTCGTGCTCCTCCTGACTGCGGGAGTATATAAATATATCATCAATTAAGACTATCACGAACGAGTCCAAATAAGGCCTGAACACTCGGTTCATCAAATCCATTAAAGCTTCTGGGGCATTTGTCAACCCAAACGACATGATTAAAAACTCTTAATGCCCGTACCGAGTGCGGAAAGCTGTCCTAGGGACATCGGATGCCCTAATCCTCAACTGATGGTAGCCAGATCTCAAGTCTATCTTTGAAAATACCTTGGCACCCTGAAGTTGATCGAACAAATCATCAATCCTCGGCAGTGGATACTTATTCTTGATTGTAACCTTGTTCAATTGCCGGTAATCAATGCACATCCTCATCGAACCATCCTTTTTCTTCACAAACAATACTGGAGCACCCCAAGGAGAAATGTTGGGCCTAATGAAACCCTTCCTAAGCAAATCCTGCAACTGTTCCTTCAATTCTGGCGGGGCCATGCAATACGGCGGAATAGAAATGGGCTGGGTGCCCGGAGCTAACTCAATAGAAAAATCAACATCCCTGTCGGGTGGCATACCCGGCAGGTCAGTAAGGAAAACCCTTGGAAACGCATGAACCACTGGCACCCGACTCCAAGGAGGGAACCTATGCGCTAGAATCACGAACATAGGCCAGATAGGCCAAACAACCCTTTACCATACACCGAGCCTTCACATACGAAATAATACTGCGGGTAGAATGACCATGAGTTCCCTTCCACTCCAAACGGGGCAAATCCGGCAAGGCTAAGGTCACCGTCTTGGCATGAAAATCCAAGATAGCATGATATGGGGATAACCAGTCCATCCCCAATATAACGTCAAAGTCGACCATACCTAAAAGCAACAAATCAACACGGGTCTAAAGACCCCCAATCACCACAACACAAGAACGATGGACTCGATTGACCACGATAGAATCACCCACCGGTGTAGATACATAAACAGGAACACTCAAGGGATCACTAGGCATGACCAGGTATGGTGCAAAATAAGAGGACACATATGAATACGTAGACCCTGGATCAAATAGCACTGAAGCATCTCTGTCACAAACCCGAATAGTACATGTAATGACTGCATCTGAAGACTCAGCCTCTGGCCTGGCTGGAAGAGCATAACATCAGGGCTGGGCCCCACCACCCTGAACCACATCTCTGGGACGACCAGGTGCTAGGTGGCCTCAACCTCTGGCGGCCTGAGCTCCACCTCTATGACCTCTACCTCCACCTCTAGCACGTCTACCCCCTCCATTTAGCTGGCTGGCCAGGCTGTGGAAAACCTGGTGCCTGTACCATGGCACGAGAACCTTGATGCTGCGAACTACCTGGTGCTCGAGGGCAAAATCTGGCAAGGTGACCCAGATCGCCACAAGTGTAACAAGACCTCGGTTGCTGAGGGAACTGAGTTTGACCCTGTCGACCTGAATGACCACCTCGGGAACTTTGATGCGGCGGTGCACTGAAGGGAGCTGGTGGCGCACCGTAAGGCTGCTGATCAGAATAGTGCGTCTGAGAACCACGACCACCTGAAGTACCATGGGAAACCTTGAGAGCTAACTGGAAGGGTCTGGGAGGATGACCTCTGCCTGAAGAATCCCTTCACTCAGATGAGGCTCCATGAAAATGACCGAAATGACGGGGCCACTTGTCAGCCCCCTGACCACGACCCTGTGACATAATTAACTCAATCCTCCTGGCCACATTGGCCGCATCCTGGAAAGATATATCTGAACCTGACTCCCTAGCCATCTGAAGTCTGATAGGCCGGGCCAATCCCTCAATAAATCTCTGAACCCTCTCCCGATTAGTGGGAAGTATCATAAGAGCATGTCGGCCTAGAGTGATGAACCTGGTCTCGTACTGAGTGACGGATATGGATCCCTGCTGGAGACGCTCAAACTACCTTCGAAGGTCCTCTCTCTGAGTAATGGGAAAGAACTTCCCCAAAAATACCTCTGAGAACTCAGTCCAAGTGAAAGATGTAGATCCAGCTGGTCTGGCTAAACAATATTCTCTCCACCAACTCTTTGCTGCGCCCGATAACCAAAAAGTAGCGAAGTCAACCCCGTTTGACTCCATTATGCCCATATTCCGAAGAACCTCATGGCAGCTGTCCAAATAATCCTGGGGGTCCTCTCATGGTGAACCAGTGTAAGTGGCAGTAAATAACTTAGTAAACCTGTCCAGTCTCCACAACGCATCTGCTGACATAGGTGCTTCCTCTGCTACAGGCACTGAATACCCGGATAAGCCACTCCGGCTGGCTGAGGTGCCGGAGTCTGAAACTGTGGAGCTAACTGCTCTGGCATGCGGGCGGCAGGAGTCTAGGCACCTCCCCCAGCCTGAGAGACGGCTGGTGCTGTAGGAAGAAGTCCCGCCTGTGCTACACTCTCCATGAGTCTTACTAGACGGACAAGAGCGTCCTGAAGCACTGGGTAGCTATGAACCCCTCTGGGACCTGAGCTAGTCCAACTGGGACTTCCGGAATCGAGACCTTCTTTGTCAGACTCGACCTGAGGGTCCTCTACTGGGGCTGCTGCTCTAGGCTGAGCTCTGCCCCGGCCTCGGCCTCTAACACGACCTCGTCCTCGACCTCGACCCCGAGTAAGAGCTGTAGCAGGAGTCTCAGGCTACTGAGCGAAACTAAGGGAAGCACGCGTCCTCGCCATCTGCGAGAGAATAGAATAGAAACTCAATCAGTACCTCAGAATTCATAGCGCATGATAGAGAAGAAAAGAAATAGGGAGCCATCCTAACTTTGCAGCCTTTGGGGGATAAATATAGACGTCTCCGTACCGATCCCTCAGACTCTACCAAGTTGTCCGTGAGTTATGAGACCTAAGTAACCTAGTGCTCTCATACCAACTTGTCATGCCCCGAAATCCCACCATCGGAGCGTGATGGCATCTAACGTTGATCCCGCTAGATAAGCCAACGTACATAGATAAACTAGAATATTAACACCACTTTAATAGGATAACTAAGCGGTTCACAGTTTAACAGCGGAAATAAATACGGTCTCAAGCTAAATAAGGAGAACATAATACAACAACACGTAAACTTTCCCAAAACTTGGAGTCACAAACTCACGAACTGTCTACAAGAGTGCTAAATACATGTCAGAAATAAGAATACATAGCTGTCTCTAAAACTAGAGGAATAAAAAGAAGACAGAAGTGAAATCAAAGGGATGGAAGAGACGCCAAGGCCCACGAATGCCAGCGGGTATACCTTGAAGCCTCTAAGATAAGCTGGAAGAAACTCCCACTAATGATGTCCTCCGGGTCCAGCTGCGTACTCTGCACAACATAAAGAAGTACAGGTGTAGCATCAGTACAATCGACCCCAGGTACTGGTAAGTGCCTAGCCTAACCTCGGCGAAGTAGTGACGAGGCTAGAAACAGACTACCAAATAAACCTGTGCAGTCCAAATAAATAGATATACATATATACAACGAATATGAAATATCGGGAGAAAACAATTAATAAAGGAAAGGGGAACATGCTGTGGGGAGATAACAATTTCCTATAAGAAATCTCAATAAGGAAAAGAACAACAAAGCCAACATATCAATAAGGAAAAGAAATCACAAACTTGCACGGCATCACCCTTCGTTCTATTACTCTCATCCTCACTATGCAATGTATAATGTAAACAATGTAAATCATGGCACGGCATCACCCTTCGTGCTTTACACTCTTTCCTCACAGTGTCAAACAATGCACGGCATCACCCTTCGTGCTTTAGCACTCTTTCTCACCCAAACAACAATCACAAACAAGGGCAAGGGAGTAAAGAGAATAGAAATAATAACCCCGGCAAGGGAACAATGCACGGCATCACCCTTCGTGATTTAACACTCTTCCTCACAATATCAAACAGTGCACGGCATCACCCTTCATGCTTTAACACGCTTCCTCACAATATCAAACAGTGCACGGCATCATCCTTCGTTCTTTAACACTCTTCCTCACCCAAACAGCAATCACAAACAAGGGAAAGGGAGTAAGCAGAATAAAATAGAAATCTCGGTAAGGGAATATTAATTAAACAATTAAACCCCGACAAGAGAACATAATTAAACAATTAAATCCCGGAAAGGAAACATCAATTAAACAATTAAATCCCAGCAAGGGAACAATAACGGTAATCTCAACATCCCAATAAGGGAGACAATATCAAAAGCAACAATGACCCGACAAGGGTATATGTTAGTAGCTCTTTCTCTTTCTTTCACTTCATTTTAAAATTCACTCTATTAGTTGAGCCAATGCTCCAAAGGATACAATTATCTCATATACCTTCATCATTCGTATTACAATATGAGCCAATGCTCCAAAGGATTCAATTATCTCATATGCCTTCATCATTCGTATTACAATCTGAGCCAATGCTCCAAAGGATACAATTATCTCATATACCTTCATCGTTCGTATTAAAGTTGAGCCAATGCTCCAACACGGTTTAAAGATTACAATTCCCTTCACATATTCTTCACAACATATAGAAATCTTCAATTAAGCTTGGAAATTACCACAAAATCAGAATATTCTCATTATAAGGACTCACGGTCATGCTAGACACCAATGTATAGATACTCGTCACCATGTCTATACATCGTGTTTAAAAATTAGCAAGTAGCAAATTATACTCAACTCTTATTCCCTCAAGTTAAGGTTAGACCAAACACTTTTCTCGGGTCCAAAATATAGCAATCATCCCTCTAACACAGCCTTTCCTTTAGAATTCAACTCCGGAATGGTATTATCTAGGCATAATCAACTCAAGTATATCAATAGGGACTCAATAATTCAATTACATAGCCTCTTTTCCCATCTCCATGCATTCTTTCAAAATAACAAAATTCGACCCCGGGCCCTCTTGGTCCAAACACGAGGCTCGAACCAAAACCACGTCACCTATTCACCCACGAGCCCGAATATATAATTTGTTTTCAAATTCGACCCCAAAACGAGGTCTAAATCAAGAAAATTCAAAAGGGTCTAACTCTACCCAAATTCCAAATTTTCTACTCAAATTTGCATGTTTTAGGCTTAGGAATTCATTAGATATAGATGAAAAATGAAGGAAACGAGTTAAAATTTACTAACCCAAGAAGTTTTGGTGAGGGATGGATTCAATGGATCCCTAAGGGATTTGGAGAAGAAGAATTTCGTTATTTTCTATAAAAGTCTCGTAGCTACTGGTTCTGGAAATATTTATATACCACTGGTAAAAATTGCCCTTTGCGATCGCGGAAGGGAGGTCGCGTTCGCGAAGGGTAGACTGCACAGACCATCGCGATCGCGGAACAGAGGACGTGATCGTGAAGAGTAAAAAAACTGAGGTCCAGAAGTTGACTTATGCGAACGCGTGGGACATCATGCGAACGCGATGAAGGAGACCTGTAAAGCTATGTGATCGCGGTCAACTGTATGTGAATGCGAACAGGAAAAGAGGGCAAAGTCTTCAGGGTCAAATAACCCTACGCGATCGCGAGGGAATGGACTAGAATGCAATGAAGGAAAACCTAAAGTGGATCTGCAACAGCTGAAGTAAAAACCAGCAAGTTTTCCTAAGTTCAAAATCACGTCGAGACACCTCCAAAACACTCTCGAGCCCTAGGGGCTCCTTACAAATCGCATGCACTAACTCAACAACATCCTACAAACTTAACCGTGCGATCAAATCGCCAATATAACATCCAAAACAACGAATTAAGCCTCAAAATCCATGAATTCTATCGAATTTCAAAAAACATCAAATTTTCCATTTTTGACCGAAAACACGTCAAACGACGTCCAATTTCAACCAAACTTCACAGAAATATCTCAAACAACATATAAGACCTGTACCGGGTGCCGGAACAAAAATACGGGCCCGATACCAACTTAATCTAGCAAATTTTCATTTCACCTTTCTTTATAAATTTCAGGAAAACAATTTCACTCAAAAATTCATTTCTCGGGCTTGGGACCTCGAAATTCTATTCCGGACATACGTCCAAGTCCCATATTTTTCTACGGACCCTCCGGGACCGTCGAATTACGGGTCCGGGTCCGTTTACCCAAAATGCTGACCGGAGTCAAATTTATTCATTTTAATATCAAATCTTAGCATTTTTCACAGAATTTCATATTTAAGTTGTCTGGCTACGTGCCCAGACTATGCACGCAAATTGAGGCAACTACAAATGAGGTTTTCAAGGCCTCGGAAGTACGGAATGGGTAATAAAGTATGTGATGACCCTTTGGGTCGTGACAGATATGACATCGTAATCGTTGAGAAATATTCAGCTAAGAGTTGGGGTCGTTAAAGGTACAGTATAAGTGTTACGGGAATAAAAGAGAGTGCCACTAGAGAGACAACTGAAATTTCAGTTCAAAAGAAACCCTACGAGAACAAGGGTGCGAAGGTAAGTAACTAAGGATAATGATAGGAGAGTAAAAACATCAGAAATACCATGAGGTATACAATCTAATAAGCTCGCAGCTTTACAAGAGTCAAAGGGTCTTCCCTAAGCACTACAACGAAAGACCAGCTGAGGAAATAAGGAATAAGGCTTCAACATAATCATAGCGACCTAAAGAAGAAATGGTCTTGTAATAGCAGTCTTACTATAATATTGTATGCACTCCATAAGAAAGTGGCACCTATCGTGGCTAATGAACGGGAAGAAGAAATAAAATCAAGAGTTGATAATTGAGATCATATGAGATACAGGGAACTCCAGTATTCGTGGGCACTAAGATAAGCCAAGTATCCATGAAACAAGTGGCATAATGACCAGGAAAAGTAATTGCTTACATTTAAAGACAACTGAGAAGGCATGAAAGGAAATCTATGGTGATAGCATGTTAAAAGGAAGGGTACGAGTAGTATAAATAGATATGCGTAGGTAGAAAGCTAACGTATGGTGCAACAACAAGGTTTTAAGCTAGACAGGAGTAAGGATAAGAAAAGATGAGTGAGAAGGTGACAAGAATAGGTAAGTCCTCGGGATTAAACCCATTACAATAAGAGAGCTGATGGTTTACATAAAGTTATAAAAATCTCAGTATAGCATGAGTGAACTCAAAGGAGTTTAAGACTACGAGCGTTTAAAAGAGATGGAATGCTACCCTGGTAGTAAAGTAAGGGTGTAACTACGATAAATGTTAAGACTATGATGTTTAGGCCATTGATTGAGTATGATTTAAGGAAAAAGGGATTTCATGGGTGAAACAGGATTAGAATACCCCCCCCCCCCAATAGGATGAATCACATTGGGATGCTATGAATTACAGTTAGTATTGTCCCTAAGTGAATCAGGAAAATCACTTTAGATGTTTCCCGATGAGACGTGAGCCATAGTGACGATATATTACATAAGAGGTTTCAAGTTATTAGTGGTAGATTATAGATCAACATTAAGGTGAATCAACAATAGATGGATGAAAGTTACAAATATGAGATGAGATTAGGCTGTCATTATTAAGATGAACAATATTAAGGAAGAATTAAATGGTTTAGATTTTATACATGTAGGATAAGCGGTGAGAGAGTAACCTAGAGTTGGGTGGCAGGCCTCGGTAGTAATAAACCCAAATAAGAGTTATGGTATATTATGACCTATCTAGTTGTGGTAAACCCATAAGCATAGCAAACTCACACTATGAAACAAGATATAGCAATAGTCGTAAGTTCAACAAAGTACCGAGCAAAGAACTTTAGTACACCTATAGATGCCCATAGGGACAGCTTGTCATAGTACTATATATGTTCACGAAGTGAAGCCTAGAGATTGATTAAAAGCTAACGGAAAAAAGAGATAAGAGTCTCATTGGCGCACATTCAAGGTTAGAATCGTATAGGCTGTATGAAATAAGGTAGAAACAATTACGAGATTGGAAGAATTTCGACCACAAGTCATGGTGTGAGAAAGAGGCCGAAATGGGGGAATGCCCTAGCCATCGGATTTATTCATCGAACAACTCCTTGCATGGAAAAGAGAATATTAAAGTATTCGTAAGAGCTATTGCTTAATATAAGGATAAGTGCATTAGCCAACATTTGAGGACAAATGATCCAAAGGGGGGAATGATGTTACACAACATGTTTTCGTACGTGAGAATACGTCGTAAGTCAATTGATGTAAGCTTAGAAATAAGATTATATTTGGAATCATATAAAGTAAGCTAATCATGTTACCTTAGAGGTTAAAAATACTTAATATCATGAATAACGAGTACCAAGAGGGTTGGCAATCTTAGAAGCTAAAACACATGAAGAAACTAAGTTTCGTCGAAAGTCGACAAGTTTGGAATGTTATAACATGTACTTTAGGGTGAGACTATGGTTCTTAACATGATAAGGAGGTTATTCTTTGAGTTATTCTTGTCATATGATAGTCGTGTGCTACGTTTTGAATTCAAGCAAGTTGTGAAACAAAAGTTGGCAAAGGTCTTCACAAGTTACATTCATAATGTACTGAAAATTAGGTCAAATGTAGCTGAGATTTTATCCTAATATACTTGGAATTAGGAGAGTATATACATACTATATTTAATATATACGAGTCTAGTTTCTAACGTATTTAACCGTTCATCAATACGACATCGGAGTAGAGAGATATTCGCGTTTTCGCGAGGCTGCGAAAGCATCTCCCATGGGACCTACAAAATCGGTGTAAAACTTCAGCTTGTATTTAAGTCAATTATATGTCGTCTTAACTCATTTTTCTCATCCAAAACAGTTCCTAAACCATCCTAAATGTTCTCCAATGGTTTCTCCATAATTCTAGGGTGAAAATCTAAGATAAAAACATGAATCCAGCGCTAGAAACCTCGTGGTGCTTGCTAAATCGTAGTTCCTTATCTTGTGGCTATTTTGGAGGGTTCTTCAAAGTGAAATAGCCTCAGTTCACGTCTGGTTCTTTTTGATTAAGGTAATAATCAGTCACTCCTTTATACATATTATATTTTCAAGGTTAACTGCAAGTGTTTACACTCCAACTTGAACACCAAAAGTTTGTTCAAGAAGAGAATACAACACCTATAGTGCTGTGGTGTCATTAAGGATAATTATGGGCTGTGTTTGGCCGAAATTTCAAGTGGTTGATACTTTATAAGGTGATTATAACATCCTACTAATTGTGCTTAATCTTTTTTATATGTTGGTTAAGTTGTTAGGATAATAAACTACAAGATAATAGTTGGATTAGCTTAAGTCACTTGTATGGTGTTGTATTGCCATTGAGGGTTGTTGTAAGATAAATATAACTTGGATTTAAACTTGAAGATACTGTAGGAGGTATGGGTATTGTGTTCTTGCAGGTGCTTAAGATTATCTTGATGTTGATTAAGTTAAATGGTTGGACTAGACATGAACTAGTGAATTAAGTTGCGAACTGAAGAAAATTAGAGTTGTTAATTGTTTCCTTTGTTATAAATATATGGTATAAGGATGGAATAATTGATGAATTAATTCATTATCATATTAATGATTTTTTTAAGTTAATTTAATAAGTATATAAGCGGTGATATGGGTTATACGGATTCCGATAGAGCTTGCCGCTCAAAATGATTGTTGAACTAATCGGAGAGCTTATTGTGAATTATATTGTTGTTGTTTGGGATGTTTGGTGAATTTTGGTAACATATGGGATGTATTAAATTTGGGGAGGTTCTGTCCATTTTCTTGTAGAATATTGGTTTTTAAATATGAGAGTTACAACGCTTAGATGATGACGACGGAGTCGGGTTACTTATTGTGGACGTAAGAAGATCATATTGAGCTTTGTTGACGATTGGAGAGAAGATTGCAAAGGTATGTTAAGGTATTTCCTTCTTTCTTTTGGCATGATCTAAAGTGAAACGAACGTAAACAATACGCTATTTCATAAGGAATCTACTCCTAGCAACAAAGGTTGTCCATGTTGTTTTTTCCTTACAAAGTTATTCTAAGAAAGTATATATGATCCTTGAGTCCTAGTGAAGTTCAAATTAATGGTATGATGTCCATAATGTTAATCAAAGGTGCAACTACCTTACGTCACTCTGAAAGGTTTAAAGCGTGATTCCATGAGTCCAACATGAATTATATATAGTATATATATTACTCTACCGAGCCACGCTAGAGTCGGCGGGGTATGGAAACTATTGTGCAACCACTGATCAGTTGGGTTTACCAATAGACATGTTGACAGTCCTCCTAGTAAGCTATCAGCTCAGCGGAAGGTGTTGTTGTACTCCACTTGCTCTGGAGTTTCCTATTTGGTTAGTATGATTAGGACATGCATTGACTGGTATGTGGGGGCCCTGTCCCGACCTTTTTGATGTTTATGTACTCTTAGAGGCTTGTAGACAAATGTCAGGTGTATGTATACTTGTATGGCCTTGTCGTCCTATGTTTTGAGTTTACAAATGGTTATGTTAGCCTTATAGGCACGTATGTCACATGTATAAGTTTCTATATCATGTTAGGTCGTCTTATGTCTAGCATTCCCTTATATTTTATTTCGATTATGTCATGATGACCATTTTGGCACATTTACCCGTGATAGTATGATAAGAAAGATATGTTATGTTGGTACTCGATTGAGTAAGGTACCGGGTGCCCGTCGCGGCCCATAGATTGGGTCGTGACACAAGGAAATTTAAAATAAAAATAATTACAGTACGAGGGAGACTCTGTCAGCTGCGGATCGCCTCTGGATGATGCAGCTCGCCTAAGTCTCCGAAATCATCCACATTGCTATGAAAGTACCTATGCAATATAATGCACAACAAGTGTAGCATGAGTACAAAAACAACGTGTACTCAGGAAGTCGCCCGCCTAATCTCAGAGAGGTAGTGACGGGAGGTCAAATTAGACACTTGCTAAAAGTCAATTTAGAATATTCAAATGTGACACTAAGCATAAATATCCTAGGAAATTTATTAAAATCAGGAATAATTATTATCAACTCTTTTCACATTTAACACTTTAATCCTTCGTCATATTAACAACAATTAATCAACATGGGCGATTTAATCAAATAACAATTTAATCAATGGGAAGGAACAACTTCTTCCAAAAATCTTTAATAACTTTAAATCTCTGTCGTTTCATTTGACAACTTAAAATTCCGGGCCAGTAATCAGGCACAAATCATAGCAAGAACGTAGTAAATATCGTGCGCAAGCAATACCGAAGGACGAACGGCGCGGACCAACAATAATAAAATGTGCACTGCCGAGGGTCGAACGGCTCGAACCAGAGATGCATCTATTTTCCCCGCTCGTGAATCAATCATGCAACGTGGTTATACATACAAATAATAAGGCTAGCCTGCTCGCGAATCATACATGCGACTCAGGTGCTCATATATACACATATCCACAAAATAAATCCGTATTTTTATCAAGAAAGCAGTTTTTCTCAGGAAAGTGGTAAAATCTTTCTTAAAGAACATGAAATATAGTTTTTAAATCTTTGTTTTGAAATGCATTTGTCAAGTTTAATGATATTCCATAATACAACCCTACAAGGTATACAATTATCCACGGAGGAATCAGTTCTCTTTCTAGATGATTAACAAAATGAATTCTAGTCTTCTTTTAGATATTCAATTACGATTTCGATTATATTATCAGTTTAATATTACAGGCAGGATTACAGGCACAACACGTAAGGCATGCTAGTAGGTCCTGGACTACCCGGATATGGCATAATAGTAGCTACGCCACGGACTCCCTTCACCTCATGCGTACGTAGCCCCCGAAGATAATAGCATATACTTAATTAATTCACCTAGAGGAGCAATTCCCCCTCACAAAGTTAGCAAGGAGACTTACCTCTCTCCGAAATTCCATAACCGGCCTCCAAGCCCTTCCGATGACTCCAAACGGACACACAACGCCCCAAAACTATCCAAACAACGACAACCCAATGAAAATATACTCTAATATTTGCATCAATTCCAAATTATATAATTTGCCAACCCCGCTTAGTGAAATGACAAAAATGCCCTCGGGCCCACGTGCCCGGAATCCGAATTTCTCGAAGATATATTCTACCCACAGCCTTACTAACTCAAATATACAATTTACTCAAATATTCATGCTCAATTCGTGGGTAAAAATCCAATTTCCATTTTCTATGTTTCTTTAAGATTCTCCAAATTTCCAATCAATTTTCATGCCTAATCTATGCATATAATCTTGTATTAACTTAGAAGCATGAAGGAGTTACTTACTTTGACATTGCATGAGGAAATCCTCTCTTTGAAGCCTTCCAAGATCGCCTAAGCCAAAGAAGAAATGAAGAAATGGACAACAATTCACGGTTTAAAAACATTCTGCCGAGCCTCGATTCCGCACCTGCGGTCCTACCACCGCACCTGCGCTCCCGCAGATGAGACCAATTTCCCGCACCTGGGGCTTCCTCAACTCCAGCCCAAAATCGCACATGCGCCCAGCCAGACCATCCATCCTTCGCACCTGCGGTGCCATAGCCGCACCTGTGGCCAAATCCTCGTAGGTGCGGACACACAAGATGACAGCAACCTCAGCCTTCTTCAAACTCCCAAACTTGATCCGTTAACCACCCGGAATCCACCCGAGGCCCCCGGGACCCCGTCCAATTATACCAACCTTTTCCAAAACAAAATGCGGACTTGCTCGAGGCCTCAAATCACATCAAACAACATCGAAACCACGAATCGCACCAAAATTTCAACTTTATGAACTTAGCAATTTCCAACTTCTGTATCTGATGCCGAAACCTATCAAATCACGTCCGATTGACCCCAAATTTTGCACACAAGTCATATTTGACATTGCGGACCTGCTCCAACTTCCGATATCTCATTCCAACCTCGATATCAAAATTTCCACTTCCGGTCGGACTCCTCAAAAACCTTCAAATTTCTATCTTTAGCCAAATGACTTCAAAATGACCTACGGACATCCAAATTTACTTCCGATCGCGCCCCCAACTCCAGAATCACCATACGAAGCTATTCCCAGACTCAAAATCCCAAACAGACACCAAAAACACTGAAATGCACTTCAAGCCCAAATCTATGAAATTCTTCTAAAATTCTAACTTAGATAATATACGCCGAAATACTCCCGGGTTATCCAAAATCCGATCCGGACATAGGCCCAAGTCCAAAATCATCATACGAACCTGCTAGAACCTTTAAATCCTGATTCGGAGGTCGCTTACTCAATATTCCAATCTTAGTTGATTCTTCCAACTTAAGGCTTCTGAAATGAGAATTTTCTTTCCAAATCAACTCTAAACTTTCCGAAATTCAATTCCGACCACACCTACAAGTCATAATATCTGAAATGGAGCTACTCACGACTTCAAACCGCTAAACGATGCACTAGAGCTCAAAACGATCGGTCGAGTCATTACATGTTTAATTCATATCCTAAAATTTCAATTCAACACTAATTAAACTAATTAGTTAATAAAATTAATTAACAAAATTAATTAAAACAAGACCTAAATCCTAATCATCAATAAAATACAATGTTCAAACAAATTGAAACACTAATTTAAACAATAAACTACAATGTTGAAATAATTGAAA
>ML341134.1:0-93673 GCA_005239505.1 Nicotiana paniculata | reverse complement strand
GGGGGGGGGGGGGGGCAGTAGTGGGGTAGTGGTCCGGCGAGCAGTGGCGCCGAGCAGAGGTCCGGCGGCGAGCAACGGTCCGGCGACAGCAGTGGTCCGGCGGCGAGGCAGTGGGTCAGGAAAGGGGAGGGAAAGAGAGGGTTGGGGAAATTTTGGGGAGATAATATGAAAAATGGAGGCGAAACCCGTTTTTGCTCTGTGTTTTTAGGAAAAGCGACAAAACTTGGTCGCTATTTTTGGTTTGTAAATAATTTTTGACCTTTTGACCAAAACTAGCGACCAACTTTGGCCGCTATTTAAAAAAAATAGTTTTTTTCTTTTTTTGTTTTTTAAATATTTTAAGCTATAAAAAAATTATTATTAGCTATAAATATTTATTTTATTTAATTGAAATTATTATAAATAATTATTAACTAGGTAATTAATTTTAATAAATTATAATAGCATCTATATAAAGTAATTTTTTAAGTTATATTTAAGTATATGAGTAATTTCATACACACGCATAAACTATATTGTAATTGATGATCAATCTTATACATTACTACGTACGAATAATTAATGAATTGATAAACCAATATATATATATATATATATATATATAGACACACACACAAAGACACTTCACTGTAATACTATAATTTATATATAACTTATTATAGTATGTTAGTGTGTGTATATATATAACACACACTTCGTGCTGCTTTAACTACATATATAGCATGTTATAGTATATGATAGTAGTATTCATTATTTGTATTATAACAGGTGTATAAATCCCTAAAATAACCCGACCATGTGTTACTAGCGCTTCATGTATATATATATATAAGAACATGAAGCGCTAGGAACACATGGTCGGGTTATATATATATATATATATATATATAACACGGAGACACTTCACTGTAACACTATAACGCATATATAACTTGTTATAGTATATGTTAGTGTGTGTGTGTATATATAACACACACACTTCGTGCTGATTTAACTAAATATATAGCATGTTATAGTATATGATATTGTATTCATTATTTGTATTATAACAAAGTTAATGAATTACATTCATTCATATCTAGGTTATAAGTCGATGCATCTGAGTAGGTTATAAGTTGATGATAGACTTGTCAAGATCCTAATTAATATATATAATTTTTCATCAAATATACATGTATGTTAGTTGAATCATCGACTTATAACCTACTCAAATGCATCATTGAATATTCAAAACAAAATGTCTCGACCTATATCAATTAATCTGTTATAATTGATTCATTGACTTATAACCTAGTGATGAATGAATGTAATTCATTAACTCTGTTATAATACAAATAATTAATACTACTATCATATACTATAGCATGTTATATATGTAGTTAAAGCAGCACGAAGTGTGTGTTATATATGTACACACACTAACATATACTATAATAAGTTATATATACATTATAGTATTATAGTGAAGTGTCTCTCTGTGTGTGTCTATATATATATATATACACACACACTCTGATAGCCGTATATATGTATCAATCCCTAAAATAACCCGACCATGTGTTCCTAGCGCTTCATGTTCTTATATATATATATATATATATATATATATATATATATATATATATATATATATACATGAAGCGCTAGTAACATAGGGTTGGGTTATTTTAGGGATTTATACACTTGTAAATTGATTCATCGACTTATAACCTTCTCAGATACATCATTGAATATTAAAAACAAAATATCTCGACTTATCTATCTCTCTCTCTCTCTCTCTCTCTCTCTATATATATATATATATATATATATATATATATATATATATATAACAAGACTTATATCTATCTCTCTCTCTCTCTCTCTCTATATATATATATATATATATATATAAAACACGCTTCGTTGTAAAATTTTAACTACATATATAGCATGTAGAGTATATTTTAGTGTATTCATCTCTTGTATTACAAAAGTATTAACAGATTACATTTATATTATTTAGATAGTAAATATAAAATTTGATTTTTAATTTTGACCAATGTTGACCTAAAAAGCGACCAACATTGGTCGCTAATTATCCAGAAATTAAAATTACCGACCAATGTTGGTCGCTATATTTAAATCAGATTTATTTTATATTTTGTATAATATTTAAAATAAAAATATGATTGTTCAACGTTAGAATTGGGTCCCAGATTAACGACCAAAGTTGGTCTCTATCTACTTCCCCTTTCTTAAGCGATCAACTTTGGTCGCTAATTTTAAATTAAATTTATTTACATTTTATAATTTTTTTAAATAATAATATATTTATTAAAATTTCACAACTGGGTCCCAGATTAGCGACCAATGTTGGTCTCTATTTGCTGCCCCTTTCATAAGCGACCAACTTTGGTCGCTAATTTTAAATTTTATTTATATTATATAATTTTTTTAAAATAATAATATAATTATTAAAATTTTATAACTGGGTCCCAATTAGCGACTAAAGTTGGTTGCTAATTTTAATATTTCTTTGATTAATCAAGTCTGACCAGTTCGGTCAATATTTTTACCACTTTATCGACCAAAAAGCGACCAACCTTGGTCGCTAAAGTATTTAGAATAATTATTTAATATTTTTCTCCAATTTAGCGACCAACTTTGGTCGCTTTTCTTGACAGACCAATTTTGGTCACAAATCGTTGGTCACTTTTTTCCGGATTTTTAGTAGTGTTACTTGAAAATTATAATTCACTATGAAATTTTATTTTTTTAACATTTAGATTAATTAAAATTATAAAGTTCAATTACAATCTTTCATAATAAATATTTAACACTTTTTATCTAGTTAAATAATATGACTGTAAAGTGAAAATTTATATTCTTTATTAATAATTAGATGTCCAAAAGTACTTTTGGACATCTAATTATTCGGATGAGTTTAGACGTATTTCGGCGTCGGATGTGAATTCTATAATTTTCCTAAGTTCCTAGGCTTGAATCTATGCATAATCGATAATTTTGATGTTATGAGATGTGTTCTTAAGGCTCGACCAAAATAAGGTATTAGGGTCGGTTGGTGGTTTTGGTTGAGATCCTGGGGGCCTCGGGGTTGTTTCGAATGCTAAACGGGAGAATTTGGAACTTATCAACCTGCTGAACCAGACCTTCTTCTGGTGTTTTCCCCGCAAGAGCGGACACGCAGGCGCGATAGGGCTGATCTTAGGCGCGATAGGGCTGATCGTAGGTGCGATGGTGAGAGAATTGACCAGTGGTCGCAGGTGCGACTTGGGTTCCGCAGGTGCAGAACCGCAGGCGCGACCAAACAACCGCAAGTGCGGCCCCAGTGGACCTAAGTGAATTCCTCACCTGTGATGCTTTTTCCGCAGGTGCGGTACCGCAGGTGCGGTGATCGGGATCGGAGGTGCGAGATCCCTGTGTGTTTATTCTAAAAATCCGAGGGATGAATTTTATAAGTCTAAAATCGTTTGAGAGCTCGAGAATTGGCGATTTTCAGTGGGTTTTGAAGAGAAGGATCATAGGTAACATTTTCTAATCATAATTCATTGTTAGACCACTAATGCCCGTTGTTTTTTTTAGTTTAATTATCAAAAATGGGGGAAAACCCATGGGAACTTGATGAAACTTCCCCAAAACCGAAATTCTGAGAAATTAAGGGGTTTTTGGCATCGGATTTCGGTGTTTCTGGTCGAGTGAGTTCGTGAGTGAATGGGTGTGCGGAAAATATAACTTGTATCCGATTTCGAGACGTGGGACCGAGGGGCGTTTTGGTCAAATTCCTAATGCGTGTTAGCTTCGAATTTATTAGTTATTTTGATTTCTTGAAATGATATTTACATTATGCAATCGAATTGAATAGATTTGGGCCACCCGGAGTTGGATACTCGTGGTCAGAGCATGATTATTGTTTGATTAGCATAGTCGAGGTAAGTGGCTTGCCTAACTCTATGTTGGGAAAATTCCCTTAGGCATTTATAACTGATTTTTGAGATAAAAAAAACCCCGTGTACGTGAGGTGACGAGTACGTGCACGGGATATTCTCACTGAATCCATTGTTTCCTTTTATGATATACTTCAACTTCAATTCCTATTATTTGTGTTATTGGTTAACTGAGTAGCGACTTAAGATTTTATCAAGTCCAATGATTTTACCTGATTTTCCACTCGTTACTATTATTTGAAACCGGGTTAACTACCTTCCTCTATATTTGCCAACTGCTTTCCCAAACTTTTGAATTACGTTATATCTGATATATACCTCGCATTACATATTTACATTGGGACTACGGGCTATGACCTGACACTTTCCCGTGCATTGTATTGCATATTTACATAGGGACTGTGAGCTATGACTTGAGACTTTCTCTTGCATTGCATTGCATATTTACATTGGGACTACGGACTAAGACCTGAGACTTTCCCGTGCATTGTATTTCATATTTACATAGGGACTGCAGGCTATGACCTGAGACTTTCTCTTGCATTGCATTGCATATTTACATTGGGACTGCGGGCTATGACCTGAGACTTTCCCTTGCATTGCATTGCATATTTACATTGGGACTGCGGGCTATGACCTGAGACTTTCCCTTGCATTGCATTGCATATTTACATTGGGACTGCGGGCCGAGAACTGAGACTTTCCCCTATATTGCAATGTACGACTACCTACTGATTTATATGCTGTGCAGAACTGAGATTTATTACTTCGTTCTTTCCGGTTCACTTTACTTCCTGTTAATTATTATTGTTTTTACTTAACTGTTAATTATATCTGTTTATTTTTGCAAACTCAGTAGAGCCACAACCTGACCTCGTCACTACTTGACTGGGGTTAGGCTTGGCACTTACTGGGTACCGAATGTGGAGTACTCATGCCCTTCTGCGCATGTTTTCTCATGTGCAGACCCAGGTTCCAGCGCACCATTTCGGAGTCAGTAGAGTAGCAGATCTTCGGGAGACTTTGAGGTATTTCTGCAGCGTCCGCAGAGCTTCTGAGTCCCCCCTCCTATATTAGCATAGTTATAGTTCGTATATGAGACTACACTTTCATTTCCAGTTTGTATATTGAACCATAGAGTTTAGCTTGTGATGTTAGTGACATTTTGGGTTTTGGGAAGTACAAACTGTATATGCTGAGTAGCTACCTTATATCTAGTTGATATCATTTTTCTCTTTATATTATTGATTATGTTGTTTTCCGCATATTTCTAGGCTTACCTAGTCATAGGGACT
Source organism: Nicotiana paniculata (assembly GCA_005239505.1). NCBI lineage: Eukaryota > Viridiplantae > Streptophyta > Magnoliopsida > Solanales > Solanaceae > Nicotiana > Nicotiana paniculata. Next base: position 88,431 of record ML341134.1, on the reverse strand, counting down.
AGGTCTAGGCGAATTCGGCCGATAGGAGAGATTCTGATATCGGACTCGAAATGGATTTTCGGGAGCGACAACAGGTCCGTAATGTTGTTTATGACCTGTGTGCAAAATGTGAGGTCATTCGGATTAGTTTAGACGTGTTTCGGCATCGGATGTGAATTCTAGAATTTTCCTAAGTTCCTAGGCTTAAATCTATGCATAATCGATGCTTTTGATGTTATGAGACGTGTTCTTAAGGCTCGGCCTAGTTCGAATAAGGTATTAGGGTCTGTTGGTGGTTTTGGTTGAGGTCCCAGGGGGCCTCAGGGTTGTTTCGGATTCTTAACGGGAGAATTTGGAACTTATCAACCTGTTGAACCAGACCTTCTTCTTGTGTTTTCGCACCTGCGAAGGTTCCTGCGGACACGCAGGTGCGATACGGCTGATCGCAGGTGCGGTGGTGAAGGAATTGACCAGTGGTCACAGGTGCGACTTGGGTTCCGCAGGTGCGGAACCGCAGGCGCGACCAAACGACCGCAGGTGCGGCGCTAGTGGACTTAAGTGAATTTCGCACCTGCGATGCTTTTTTCGCAGGTGCGGTACCGCAGGCGCGGTGATCGAGACCGCAGGTGCGAGATCCCTGTGTGTTTATTCCAAAAATCTGAGGGTTGAATTTCGTATGTCTAGAATCATTTGAGAGCTCGGGAATTGGCGATTTTTCAGTAAGTTTTGATAAGAAGGATCATAGGTAAGGTTTTCTAATCCTAATTCATAGTTATACCATTAATCCTCGTTGTTTTCTTTTTAATTATCAAAAATGGGAGAAAAACCATGGGAACTTGATGAAACTTCCCCAAAACTAAAATTCAGAGAAATTTAGGGGTTTTTGGCATCAGATTTTGATGTTTCTGGTCGAGTGAGTTCGTGAGTGAATGGGTGTCCTGAAACTATAACTTGTACCCGATTTCGAGACGTGGGCCCGAGGAGCATTTTTGTCAAATTCCTAATTTCGCGTGTTAGCTTCGAATTTATTAGTTATTTTGATTTCTTGAAATGATATTTACATTATGCAATCGAATTAAATAGATTTGGGCCACCCGGAGTTGGATACTCGTGGCAAGAGCGTGAATATAGATTTATTAGCACAGTCGAGGTAAGTGGCTTGCCTAACTCTGTGTTGGGTAAATTCCATTAGGCATTTATAACTAATTTTTGAGATAAAAAAACCTCGTGTACGTGAGGTGACGAGTACGTGCACGGGATATTGTCACTAAATCTATTGTTTCCTTTTATGATATACTTCAGCTTTAATTCCTATTATTTCTGTTATTGGTTAATTGAGTAGCGACTTAAGATTTTATCAAGTCCAATGATGTTACCTGATTTTCCACTCGTTACTATTATTTGAAACCGGGATTAGTACCTTTCTCTATAATTGCTAACTGCTTTCCTAAACTTTTGAATTACGCTATATCTGATATATACCTCGCATTACATATTTACATTGGGACTGTGGGCTATGACCTGAGACTTTCCCGTGCATTATTGCATATTTACATAGGGACTGCGAGATATGACTTGAGACTTTCTCTTGCATTGCATTGCATATTTACATTGGGACTGCAGGCTATGACCTGAGACTTTCCAGTGCATTGTATTGCATATTTACATAGGGACTGCGGACTATGACCTGAGACTTTCCCTTGCATTGCATTGCATATTTGCATTGGGACTGCGGGCTATGACCTGAGACTTTCCCTTGCATTGCATTGCATATTTACATTGGGACTGCGAGCCGAGACCTGAGACTTTCCCTTGTATTGCAATGTACGACTATCTACTGATTTATATGCTGTGCAGAACTGACATTTATTACTTCGTTCTTTCCGGTCACTTTACTTCCTGTTAATTATTGTTGTTTTTACTTAACTATTAATTATATCTGTTTATTTTTGCAAACTCAGTAGATCCACAACCTGACCTCGTCACTACTTGACTGGGGTTAGGTTTGGCACTTACTGGGTACCAAATGTGGAGTACTCACGCCCTTCTGCGCATGTTTTCTCATGTGCAGACCCAGGTTCCAGCGCACCATTTCGGAGTCAGTAGAGTAGCAGATCTTCGGGAGACCTTGAGGTATTTCAGCAGCGTCCTCTGAGTCCCCCCTCTTATCTTAGCATAGTTATAGTTCGTATATGAGACTACACTTCATTTCCAGTTTGTATATTGAACCGTAGAGTTTAGCTTGTGGTGTTGGTGACATTCCAGGTTTTGGGAAGTACAAACTATATATGCTGAGTAGCTACCTTATATATAGTTGATATCCTTTTTGTCTTTATTTTATTGATTTTGTTGTTTTCCGCATATTTCTAGGCTTACCTTGTCATAGAGACTAGGTGTCGTCACGATACCTTTCGGAGGGTAAATTGGGTCGTGACAGGAAGGAGTTCCAAAACTAAAAGAATTCGGCAAAGAGTTTGAAAAATTAGCAAACACTCAATTTTTTTTGTTTGAATTGTACTATGACTTTAGTATAATAAATTTAAAGTTGATTTATGGAATAATTACACAATAGATCACTCCATAAGGTGACCTTGCAGTATTTTAGCCAAGTTACAAATTTACAAATATGTAGCCAAATATCAATAAACTCATATCAGATTTTTTTTCTTTTCTTTTGATTCTCCAGATCTTCCGGTCTTTGAGTGGTGAAGGTCACGATTTACACCCTGGTAGTGACTCGTGAATTAGAGCCCATAATCACTTCGTCAAAATTTATATTTCTTTCTTCTTCTATTTAATTATCTGTTATTATTAATCACAATTTGATGAAACTGCAGCAAGACAAACCAAGGACGAAACTCCAGCCATTATTGGTGCAAGAATGAAACTAACTTGTTAAATTTAAATATAATTTTGGAGTGGGTGTTGTTTGAACTTATTAGAAATAGTCCAAGTATGTTGTATACAAAGTTTGAAGTCATTTGATGAAGTTTTGGACTAGTTTTGAACAAGAATTGCAGGTGAAATCGTATAAGAAGTGCGTTGATGTTTATACACTTTTATACGACATTATATACTTTCATACAAAAAGGTACATTATGTATATAGTTGTATAAAGATGTATAAGCACGATAAAAAAAATGTTCGTGATACCTTTATATATTTGTGTAGAAGAAGAAGCATATGTGAGAAATTTACCAAATACATGTAAATAATGTATTATTGTGTATGAGAGTTTTTTATACACTATTATATACTATTTATATAATTTTATACATTATTATACAGATGAATCCTATCAATGAAACTTCACTGTTCTTCTTTCTTAGGGGTCTTATGAAATTTAACACAAATCTAGCTTAAATCTACTCCAAATCACTCCAAATTTAAGATTTGAACTCCTCTTGATGATTCCAATCAATTGGAACAACACCCAATCCAAAAAACTAACAAATCAAAAAACTCAAGTTCTGAAATCGAAGCTTTGAAACACCTTTAATGGTGACTTCTATTTTCTAAGTTTTTAACCAACCACTGGAATTAAAATTACACGTACAATGAGGATAAGACTAAGACCATGCGAATACCTTCGTTCTAGTTTGGTGATCCAACAACTTACCAAATGAACCTCTTTAGTGGAAATGCAATTCTTTCCACTCCATTGAAGGAAGTGATCTTCATATGACTCCAAAAAACTGATTATTTTATGTATTATTTTTTTCTTCTTCATCCAAATAGTGATTATTGGCTTTGAATCTATAGGAATGTTGATGGAGAATAACAATGATGGAGAAAGTTTGGGATGCAAAATTGGGATGCGTGGAGAGAAGAGAACAGAGAAAAGAATAAAAAATTTAAAAGAAGTGGGCTAATGGGTGAAAAGTAATTTTCACATTGTATACAACTTAGGCCAAACTGGGTAAGAGCTTCAAATATGGGTCATTTTTTGATGGGCTATTGAGCCAAGTGATAAGGAGTACAATTCTCCCTTGATTTATCACCCGTGAAATTAATTTTATTCCAAATAATTAGGAAATCGTCTTGAATTTGGAAAACTTGCGAGAAGATATGGAAAATGAGGAGTCCATGGTATAATGTAAATGAGGATGATATATGGCAATGGTATATTATGTAAATGCGTTCATTCTCTGTGTTTTAAAATCTTATTGATTGTCGCCTCTTTAATTAGGACTATTTGAGAATATTTATGTTGGTTCCTAAGTAAACGCAAGTATACGTGGCCGTTGAGTAATAAAGTGACTCAAAAGTCGGATGTTGAACCCAAAATAATCAATTAACTAACCTAACTAAAATCAATTAACTATCCAAGATAATCAATTTGATCTTCCAAAGTATGGATAGTCTCATCATTTCGATGTAGTGCTAGTTTTAAGTCCTCGAGTGCCAAGCTTTGCTTCTCCTCATTTTCAAGAATGGTCTCCAACATGAGGGTTATCATCATCGGGGTTCTTCAAGAATGGCCCGAGAGGTTGAGATGGGTACTTCCTCGGTTTATCAATCCTATTAAGGTCAATAACCACACTTGTTAATCTAGATTATCAATGGTTTCTAATTAACCGGATCGTTTATATGAATAGCATGTTCCCACAGTACTACTCGCCTATCAACAATATATCAATTCAATATTCTTATTGTAGTGAGCCCATCATGAAAGAATATAATATGGTTTTCAATTAAGCAAGACTGTTAGGTATATTACTATCATAACCGCGAAAAATCGTTCCCCGAGCCACAGGTTCAAAAACAAGCTCTCTTTAATTTTATTCTAATCTAAAGACAACTTTCCCAAGCATAGCATAGATAGGAAGGTGAATTGGTATCTACAGTAATTCACAAGTTAAGACTAGAATTAAAGAAACAACCACAAGATGATAATCTAAATTAACGAAGAGGTGATTAATAAACGTTAATAATCATGTCAACCACAACCCTAGAAACTGTAGTGCTTAGCCACTCATTGTAACGACCCGGCCGGTCGTTTTAAGAATTTGCGCCCCGATCCCCTGTTTACCGCTTCCCCCATGTCTATTTATGTTATTGGAACTTGTCGGTACGTTGAGTGATGAAATCCTGGGTGATTTTGGACACATAGTCCATAAATGTGGATTTTAGCATTAGAAATCTGGTTGTAGCAGGAGCTGTCTGAAGACGGATTCGGAATGGAATTTCGTCAGCTCTGCTAGCTCCGTTGGGTGATTTCGAGGTTGGGAGCGTACTCGGAATGTGTTTTCAAGGTCGGTTGTGGACTCAGGCTTGAATTGGCAACATTTAGAAATTCGGCGATTTCGACCGATAGGTGAGATTTTGATATCGGACTCGGAATGGATTTCTGAAAGTTACAACAGGTCCGTAATGTCGTTTATGATCTGTGTGTAAAATTTGAGGTCATTCAGATGGGTTTAGACGTGTTTCGGCGTCTGATGTGAATTCTAGAAATTTCCTAAGTTCTTAGGCTTGAATCTATGCATAATTGATGATTTTGATGTTACGAGATGTGTTTTTAAGGCTAGAACAAGTTTGAATAAGGTATTAGGGTTGGTTGGTAAGTTTGGTTGAGGTCTCGGGGGCCTCGGGTGTGTTTCGGGTTCCTAAACGGGCATATTTTGGCCTAAGCCCGTTCCTGGTTCTCTGGTTTTACAGCAACATAAAAGTGTTCTCTGCGATCACGTGAATCAGTCCGCGATCACGTAGTGTTATATGGAGGTGGTCAGAGATTGTGCTTCACGATCGCAGAAGTCCAGCCGCGATCGCATTGTTCTGGTCAGTTGGTCTCCGCGATCGCACGCCCATGATCGCGATCGCGTAAGGTATACTGAGGCTGGGGGAGGTGCAGTGTTTTACTCTATGCGGTCGCGTGGCCTCAGACGCGATCGCATTGCTGTAGGATCAGAAGGTCCACGATCGTATACCTTTAATCGCGATTGTGATGAAGGAATTTCAGGCGCGTGTTTCATTACTCTCAGCGATCGCGATTCATTGTACGCGATAGCATAAGGCATATGCATGGGCAGAATATTAAAACCCCAAATCCGAGGGTTGATGCCATTTTCATATTTTCGAATTTGAGAGCTCGGGAAGGGCAATTGTTTAAGACTTTTGCACCTGGGTAACTTGGGTAAGTGATTTCTATCCCTTATAGATCAAATACCATGATTCCAATCTTAAATTCAACCTTTAATTTCGAAAATTATGGGGAAAATGGGATGAACTTCATAGACCGAATTATTGAGTTTTGGTTGGATATTTGACCTCCGATTTGAGAGATTCTTATATGGTTAGACTCGTGAGTGAATGGGTGTCAAGAAAATATAAAATTTACCCGATTCCGAGACGTGGGCCCGGGGGACGTATTGGGCAAATTTTCTAAATTCGCGTACTAGCTTATAAATAATTAGCTATTTTGTTCCCTTGAAGTGATATTTACTCCGTGCAATTGATTTGAATATATTTGGGCCACCCAGAGTCCGATACTCGTGGCAAGAGCTTGGTATAGAGTTGATTAGTGCAGTCCAGGTAAGTGGCTTGCCTAATTCTGTGTTGGGGACTTTCCCTTAGGCATTTTTATACTGATTTTGTTGTGTGGACGCCGTGTACGCGAGGTGACGAGTGCGTACACGGGTCATTGTCGCTAAAATCCTATTTTTACTATCATGAAATCGCTTATTTTCATTCTTATATTACTGTTTCCTATCTTAATTGAGTAGGTAGCCTAAGAGTAAGCATGCCTACCTGTTCTGACTTGATTTCCTCTTATTGGCTACTAGCCACATCATGCTTGGGAAATTTTACTCTATCCTTACCTGTTGTTCTTCCTTGACTGTTTAGTTAAGCCATAATTGACATACTTCTACTTTGCATATTTAAATTGGCACTATGGACCGAGATCCGGGAGCTTTCCCCCTGTACCATATTCATATTTAAATTGGGACTACGGACCGGGATCCGGGAGCTTTCCCCTGTACCACATTCATATTTAAATTTGGACTACGGACCGAGATCCGAGAGATTTCCCCCTGTACTGAGATGCCTATTTAAATTGGGATTACGGACAGAGATCCGAGAGCTTTCCCCCCTGTACTGCATATCATATTTAAATTGGACTACAGACTGAGATCCGGGAGGTTTCCCCGTGTACTGCATTGCACATTTATTGTTGAGATATATGATGTGCTGAGCCGAGGCCTCTCTTTATGTTATTAAATCTTTCCGTTTTTGTTAATCCTGTTTATCATTGCTTGTGTATCTCTCATTGTTTTAAAATTGTATATCGACTTGTTTTACAAACTCAGTAGGGCCTCCACCTGACCTCGTCACTACTTGACTAGGGTTAGGCTTAGCACTTATTGAGTACCGAATGTGGAGTACTATCGCCCTTTCCCGTGCATTTTTCCCCATATGCAGATCCAGGTACCAGTACTCAGTATCGTGGCTAGGAGTTATCTACCAGCAGCCAAGAGACCGCGAGATAATTCTGTCGCGTCCGCAGAATTCCACGAGTCCCCTTCTACTCTAGCATAGGCATAGAAAGACTTGTACATTTTCCCGCTGTTTCATTATAAAGAGCCATATTTGTTAAAGATCTTGTGACTATGGTGACATTCCGGGTTTTGGGAAGTAAAATTGTATATGCTGAGCAGCTACGTTATATCTAATTGATATCCTTTATGTCTTTATTTTATTGATTATGTTATTTCCCGCAAATTCTAGGCTTACCTAGTCATAGAGACTAGGTGCCATCACGATTCCTTTCGGAGGGTAAATTGGGTCGTAAGAAGTTGGTATCAAAGCGTCTAGGTTCATACGAGTCACAAGTCACAAGCCGGTATATTAGAGTCTCACGGATCAGTGCGGAGACATTCATATCTATCTTCGAGAGGCGATATAACTGTTAAGAACAATCAAATTCTTCGAAATTCCTTATCGTGCTAGTTACTGTCATCAAATTCTTAAACTCTATTCTATTCTTGCTTGAAGATGGTTTGTACCCGAACCGGACGTGCTGATGACCAGGTACCCGAGCCCCTAGTCAGAGCCATCGAAGGCAGGGTCCGGGGCAGGGGACGAGCACGCGGTGCAGCCCGAGCACCGGCTAGAGCAGAGGCAGAGGAGCCCTCAGAAGCTAGAGTTGGAGGGGCACAAGAGGTCCTTACTCTTACTCAAGACCTCCAGGAGACATTGGCCTAGTTCTTGAGTGCCTTCAGTACTCTATCTCAGGCGGGTCTACTCCCGATAGCTCCAGCCACATCCCTAGCCGAAGATGGGAGATAGACTCCCGCGGTCCGTACTCCTGAGCAGAGAGTTCATATTGGGTAGGTCCCAGAGTATATTCCTATGCCCCCAGTAGCTCCAGCTCAGCATGAGACTAGGATAGTTGTTCCTGAGGCAGAGCATCTCCGACTTGAGAGGTACAAGAAGTATCACCCACCTGAGTTCAGCGGACTAGCTTCAGATGACGCCCTGGGTTTTCTTGAGGGGTGTCATCGCATTCTCCGCACTATGGGTATTGTGGAGACGAGTGGAGTTTCTTTCACTGCTTTCTAGCTGAGGGGAGCAGCTTATCAGTGGTGGCGTGCTTTTGAGCTTAGTAGCCCGGACAAGGCAGCTTCACTTACTTGGGCTCAGTTTTCCAAGATGTTCTTACTTGAGTTTGTCCCTCAGAGCTTCAGGGATGCTTTGGGTGCGGAGTTTGAGCAGCTACGCCAGGGTGCCAGGACTGTGTCAGAGTATGCAGTCCGTTTCAGCGATTTGGCTCGCCATGCACCAGCGTTGGTCGTCACTGTTAGATAGAGGGTTAGGCGCTTTATTGAGGGACTCCACCCCGGTATTCGGACCAGCATGGCCAGAGAACTGGAGACCGATATTACTTACCAGCAGGCCGTGAGTATTTCCCGGAGAATTGAGACTATGGTAGCCCGGGACAGGGAGGAGAGAGAGGCCAAGAGATCTCGAGAGACTGGTCATTTTTCAGGAGCCCGTGCACCAGCAGCACATTATGGTAGGGGTTTTGTGAGTCGCCCTATTCATTCAGCTCTTCCAGTAGCCAACAGTATTCCAGCTCCTCCTAGACCTCAGGTGCTATCACGGGTCAGCCCAGCAGGCTCGTTCAGAGTCAGCAGTGACCTCCACATCCTCCGAGGGGTTTCTTTGAGTGTGGTGACCCTCATCATATGATCATGGGTTTCCCCAGAGCGAGGAGGGGCGCACCACCTCAGACTTATCAGGGTACACCCCCTCAGACTTATCAGGCTCCACATCTTCCACTAGGTCCTCCAGCTATTTCTCCAGCCCCAACTGCTACCCCACCACCTCAGGCAGCTCGAGGTGGAGGTCGGGAAGGTCGAGGTCTCCCTAGAGGGGGAGTCCAGGCTAGGTACTATGCTCTTCCGGCCCGGTCCGAGGCCATTGCTTCAGATTCCGTCATTACAGGTATCTACATATTCATATGTGTCTTCCTATTTTTACTCACATCTGGGGATATCCCAGTACTCTTTGAATTCCTCTGTTTATGTTTCTACTCCGGTGGGAGATTCTCTTGTTGTGGACCGCGTATATCAGTCATGTTTGATTACTATAAGTGGTTTTGAGACTAGAGCTGATTTGCTGCTACTCAGTATGGTAGATTTCAATGTTATATTGGGTATGGACTGGTTTTCTCCCTATTATGCTATTCTTGACTATCACACCAAGACCATGACGCTGGCTATGCCAGGATTTCCGAGGTTGGAGCGGTGAGGTTCCTTGGAGTATACTCCCCGCCAAGTAATTTCTTTTCTTAAGGCTCAGCGTATGGTTGGAAAAGGGTGTGATGCATATTTGGATTATGTGAGAGATATTAGTACTGAGAACCTAACAGTTAAGTCAGTTCCAGTTGTTAGGGACTATTCTGATGTATTTCCATCTGAACTTCTAGGTATGCCACCCAATAGAGACATTGATTTCGGCATTGACTTGTTGTCGGGCACTCAGTCCATTTCCGTTCCTCCTTATTGCATGGCTCCTCCTGAGTTAAAGGAGTAGTTACAGGAGTTGCTTGAGAAGGGATTCATCGGTCCCAGGGTATCACCTTGGGGTACTCCGGTATTATTTGTAAAGAAAAAGGATGGCTCGATATGTATGTGCATTGACTACCGGCAGCTGAATAAGGTGACAGTGAAGAACATGTACCCATTGCCTCTCATTGATGATCTATTTGACCACTTACAGGGTGCTAGGGTGTTCTCCAAGATTGATCTACGTTCAGGTTATTATCAGTTGAAGATTCGGGAACTAGATATCCCGAAGACTGCCTTCAGGACCAGATATGGCCACTACGAGTTCCTTTTTATATCATTTGGGCTGACCAATGCCCCAGCAACCTTCATGCACCTGATGCACAGCATATTTCGGCCTTATCTTGATACTTTTTTCATTTTGTTCATTGATGACATTCCGGTATATTCTAGGTCCCAGGAGGATCATGAGCAGCACTTGAGGACCGTGCTTCAGACATTGAGGGAGAAGAAGTTGTATGCCATGTTTTCAAAGTGTTAATTTTGGCTTTATTATGTGGCATTCCTAGGACACGTGGTGTCCTCAGATGGGATCAAAGTTGAACCGAAGAAGTTGGATGCGGTTCAGAGTTGGCCCAGACCGTCCTCAGCTACTAAGATCCGCAGTTTCCTCGGTTCGATTTGGTATTATCGCCGTTTTGTGGAGGGATTTTCATCTATTTCAGTGCCTATGACCAAACTGACCCAGAAGGGTGCATCCTTTATATGGACTAAGGAGTGTGAGAAGAGCTTTCAGAAGCTCAAGACAGCCCTGACTACAGCTCATGTGTTGGTTTTGCCTACAGGTCCCGGATCCTATACGGTTTATTGTGATGCTTCGAGGATTGGCTTGGGAGCGGTGTTGATGCAGGATGGTAGGGAGATTGCCTACGCGTCCAAGCAGTTGAAGGTCCACGAGAAAAACTACCATGTTCATGATCTCGAGTTGGCTTGATTGTTCACGCCTTGATGACATGCCGTCATTATTTATATGGTGTTCCCTATGAGATATTCACGGATCACCAGAGTTTGCAGCACATATTCAGGCAGAAGGATCTAAATTTGCGCCAGCGTAGGTGGTTAGAGTTGCTAAGGACTATGACATCACTATATTATACCACCCGGGGAAGGCCAATGTGATGGCCGACGCCTTGAGTCGCCGGGCGGAGAGTTTGGGGAGTTTGGCATACCTTCATGCAGCTGAGAGGCCTCTAGCCTTAGATGTTTAGTCCTTAGCCAGTCAGTTCGTGAGATTGGATCTTTCTGAGCCTTGTAAGGTATTAGCTTGTGTGGTTGCTCAATCTTCCCTTCATGACCGTATGAGAGAGCGCCGGTATGATGATCCCCACCTTTTTGTTCTTGAGGATAGAGTCCGACGGGGTGATGCGAGAGATGTGACTATAGGAGAGGATGGGGTGATGAGAATTCATGTCCGTATAAATGTGCCCAATGTAGTTGGGCTTCAGGAGTTGATTCACGAGGAGGCCCATAGTTCGCGGTATTCTATCCATCCGGGTACCACGAAGATGTAACAGGATCTGAGACAAAACTATTGGTGGCGAAGGATGAAGAAGGTATAGCAGAGTTTGTAGCCAAGTGTCTCAACTGTCAGCAAGTCAAATGTGAGCATCAGAGACCGGGAGGGTTACTTCAGCAGATTGAGCTTCCAGAGTGGAAGTGGGAGCGGATCACCATGGACTTTGAGGTTGAACTTCCTCGGACTTTGAGGAAGCATGATGCTATTTGAGTGATTGTGGATCGACTGACCAAATCAGCTCATTTCTTTCCAGTACTGACTACATATTCATCGGAGAGGTTGGCTGAGATTTATATCAGAGAGATTATTCGCCTCCACGGTATTCCAGTATCCATCATTTCAGACAGAGGTACACAGTTCACTTCACGGTTCTGGAGAGCCGTTCAACAAGAGTTAGGCACCAGGGTAGAGTTGAGCACAGCTTTTTACCTTCAGACAGACGGGCAGTCCGAGCGCACGATTCAGATCCTCGAGGATATGCTCCATGCCTGTGTGATGGATTTTGGAGGGTTATGGATCGATTCTTTCCTCTTGGAGAGTTTTCTTACAACAGCAGCTACCAGTCCAACATTCAGATGTCGCCGTATGAGGCATTGTATGATAGGCGGTGCAGGTCTCCCGCAGGATGGTTTGAGCCGGGCGAGGCCCGATTGTTGGGTACAGACTTGGTTCAGGATACCCTGGACAAGATGAAGGTTATTCAGGAGATACTTCGCACTGCTCAGTCCAGGCAGAAGAGATATGCAGATCAGAAGGTTCGTGACTTGGCATTTATGGCTGGTGATCGGGTTTCGCTTCAGGTATCGCCTATAAAGGGCGTCATGAGGTTCGGGAAGAAAGGCAAGCTGAGTCCGAGATTCATTGGCCCTTTTGAGGTGTTGCGAAGTGTTGGGGAGGTGGCTTATGAGCTAGCCCTGCCTCCCAGCCTAGTAGGTGTTCATCCGGTGTTCCACGTCTCCATGCTCCAGAAGTATCACGGTGACCCGACTCATGTCATGGATTTTAGCTTAGTCCGATTGGACAAAGATCTATCATATGTTGAGGAGCCTGTGGCTATATTGGACAGGCAAGTCAAAAAGCTCAGGTCAAAGGATATTGCATCAGTAAAGGTTCAGTGGAGGGGTCAGCCAGTCGTGGAGGTGACTTGGGAGACCGAGCAGGATATGCGGAGTCAGTACCCTCATCTTTTCCCAGCTCCAGGTAGGTTTCTATGCTCGTTCGAGAACGAACGATTTTCTTAATAGGGGGAGGATATAACAACCCGCCCGGTTGTTTTAAGAATTTGCGCCCCGATCCCCTTTTTACAACTTACCACATGTCTATTTATGTTATTGGAACTTGTCGGTGTGTTGAGTGATGAAATCCGGGGTGATTTTGGACACATAGTCCATAAATGTGGATTTAGCTTTAGAAATCTGGCCGTAGCTAGAGATGTTTGAAGACAGATCAGGAATGGAATTTTGCCGACTCCGTTAGCTCCGTTGGGTGATTTTGGGGTTAGGAGCGTACTCGAAATGTGTTTTCCAGGTCGGTTGTGAATTTAGGCTTGAATTGGCAAAAGTTAGAAATTCGGCGATTTTGGCCGATAGCTGAGATTTTGATATCGGACTCGCAATGGATTTCCGAAAGCGACAAAAGGTCCGTAATGTCTTTTATGACCTGTGTGCAAAATTTGAGGTCATTCGGATGAGTTTAGATGTGTTTCGGTGTCGGATGTGAATTCTAGAAATTTCCTAAGTTCTTAGGCTTGAATCTATGCATAATTGATGATTTTGATGTTACGAGATGTGTTTTTAAGGCTCAACCAAGTCTGAATGAGGTATTAGGGTTGTTTGGTAAGTTTGGTTGAGGTCCCGGGGGCCTCGGGTGTGTTTCGGGTGCCCAAATCGGAATATTTTGGCCTAAGTCCTTTGCTGGGTTTCTGGTTTTACAGCAGCAGATAAGTGTTCTCTGCGTTCGCGTGAATCAGCCCGCAATCGCGTAGTGTTAGATGGAGGTGGTCAGAGATTGTACCTCGTGATCGCTGAAGTCCAGCCGCGATTGCCTTGTTCTGGTCAGTTGGTCTCCGCGATCACATGCCATGATCGTGATCGTGTAAGGTATATTGAGGCTGGGGGAGGTGCAGTGTTTTACTCTATGCGGTTGCGTGGCCTCAGATGCGATCGCATTGCTGTAGGATCAGAAGGTCCGTGATCGCAGACCTTTAATCGCGATCGCAATGAAGGAATTTGAGGTGCGTGTTTCATTACTCTCCGCAATCACGACTCATTGTACGCGATCGCATAAAGCAAATGCCTGGGCAGAATATTAAAACCCCATATCCGAGGGTTTATGCCATTTTCATATTTTCGAATTTGGGAGCTCGGGAAGGGAGATTTTTGAAGACTTTTGCACCTAGGTAACTTGGGTAAGTGATTCCTATCCCTTATAGATCAAATTCCATGATTCCAATCTTAAACTCAACCTTTAATTTCGAAAATTATGGGGAAAATGGGATGAACTTCATGGACCGAATTATTCAGTTTTTGTTGGGTATTTGACCTCCGATTTGAGAGATTCTTATATGGTTAGACTCGTGAGTGAATGGGTGTCCGGAAAATATAAAATTTAGCCGATTTCGAGACGTGAGCCCGTGGGACTTCTTGGGCGAATTTTCTAAATTCGCGTACTAGCTTATAAATAATTAGCTATTTTGCTCCCTTGAAGTGATATTTATACCGTGCAATCGATTTGAATAGATTTGGGCCACCCGGAGTTTGATACTCGTGGAATGAGCTTGGTATTGAGTTGATTAGTGCAGTCCAGGTAATTGGCTTGCCTAATTCTTTGTTGGGGACTTTCCCTTAGGCATTTTTATACTGATTTTTTGTGTTGACGCCCTGTACGCGAGGTGACGAGTGCGTACATGGATTATTGTTGCTAAAATCCTATTTTTACTCCCATGAAATCGCTCATTTTCATTCTTATATTACTGTTTCCTATTTTAATTGAGTAGATAGCCTAAGAGTAAGCATGCTTACCTGCTCTGACATGATTTCTTCTTATTTTCTACTAGTCACATCATGCTTAGGAAATTTTACTCTATCCTTACCTGTTGTTTTTCCTGGACAGTTTAGTTAAGCCATAATTGACATACTTGTGCTTTGCATATTTAAATTGGGACTACAGACCGAGATCGGGGAGCTTTTCTCCTGCACCACATTCATATTTAAATTGGGACTACGGACCGAGATTCGGGAGCTTTTCCCCTGTACTGAGATGCATATTTAAATTGGGACTACGGACAGAGATCTAGGAGCTTTACCCCTGTACTACATAGCATATTTAAATTGGGACTATGGACTAAGATCCGGGAGCTTTCCCCGTGTACTGCATTGCACATTTATTGTTGAGATATATGATGTGCTGAGCCGAGGGCTCTCTTTATGTTATTATATCTTTCCGTTTTCGTTAATCCTGTTTATCATTGCTTGTCTATCTCTCACTGTTTTAAAATATTATATCGACTTGTTTTACAAACGCAGTAGGGCCTCCACCTGACCTCGTCACTGCTTGAATGGGGTTAGGCTTGGCACTTACGGAGTACCGAATGTGAAGTACTCACGCCCTTTCCTGCACATGTTTTCCCCATGTGCAGATCCAGGTACCAGCACTCAGTATCGTGGCTAGGAGTTGTCTACCAACAGCCAGGAGTTCGCGAGTTAATTCTGCCGCGTCCGCAGAATCCCACGAGTCCCCTTCTACTCTAGCATAGGCATAGAAAGACTTGTACAATTTTCCGTTGTTTCATTGTATAGAGCCATATTTGTTAAAGAGCTTGTGACTATGGTGACAATACGGGTTTTGGGAAGTAAACCTGTACATGCTGAGCAGCTACGCTATATCTAATTGATATCCTTTCTGTCTTTATTTTATTGATTCTGTTATTTCCCGCAAATTCTAGGCTTACCTAGTTATAGAGACTAGGTGCCGTCACGATACCTTTCGGAGGGTAAATTGGGTCGTGACACTCATGTTCCTAGTAATAATTTTTCAAGTATTTTGCATAAATAAATTACAACGAAAAGATGAAGGAATGAAGAACTCCATAAATTTCTGCCCCAAAAGTTGTTCCACATGATGTTCTTGCCTCCAAATAATGTCCCTAAATTTTTCTCCCTCCAAAGTAGTGTCTCCTCCTTAAAAGCACGTTTTTTGATGTATTTATAGCAGCTAGGGTTTTCTCACTCGTCTTGATTTTTCTATTAAGTGTTGACCTATTTGGTGAAAATTTAAGAGCAAATGTTGTCACTCAAATAACTCAAATAGCTTGTGATTCCTCTATTGCAAGAGAATTTTGCTATAATGTTATGGAAAATGATCCAGAGGCTCCTTGGGCAATAAGTAAGTCCCGACTTGAACTTATTACAATTAGAATGGCAGAAACAAACTACACAAATATTGCAAGGATGATGTTGACAATCACTTTTAGTGAAACAAATCCAGAATATTATAGAGTTTAAAGGCATTGTCTCCATCATTATTTACTTGTGAAACCACATTTTCGAAATTTGGTTGCAACCTTACTCGTCAATGGTGATTTGGATCTAGCGTCTCAGAACGCCATGCTTCATGTATTCGTATGTATGGGTGATTTCACAGAATTGCCAAATGTTCCAAATCCTTTTACTGAAGATAATGTAAATATGTATTCCTTTTTTGAAGTTATAAGGGATATTTTTTACGCACCTTTGAAATAATGAATTTGAAGAATACTTTTTATTAGTTTATTACTTACTCTTTTCAACTTTTTGAATCAAATTCCTTATTTTCTTTTTCTTATTTATTCACAATTACAATTATAGCCATTATTCACAAACTCATGAATTTATATTCATGAACTTTATTTAATGAACTTGTATATAAATATTGTTTGTTTTCTTTGGAAATTCCTAATTAAGCAATTTTCATTCGTAAAATGCTTGAAAGTCGTCATTGATCAAAAGCAGGGAAGGTGGATTTCCTATCATGATTATATGCAGCTAAGCTCTCTAGGGTTATGGAATTTACACCACTGTTTTAAATTGATTTTATTGATTATTCTTATTTGGTTCTTTAATTATATCAAGTACTTAATTGTTTGATTATCTAGTCGATAATTACATATTATCTACAAATCTTAATTCAGACTGATAAGTGGGTGACAGAGATTGCAATATGATTGAATAGACAAGTTTTTTAACCTAGGCATTAGAGAATAAATTCGCAATTAGAATACATATATATACATGTAATCGCATTGCTTAGCCGATATACAGGAATTATGAAACTATTTTCTTATTTAATTCTGATTCCACAGACATATATGTATTAGATTAATTTAAATAGATTAACCGTGTTGATTAATGATAAATGGCCAAAAATGCATACTTTTGGGGATACTTTCATCACATAACTTGTGGGTTGAGGAAGATTACATGAGCTTTTGTGGTGAATTATGCTCATTATGTGCATTCTTATGTGTAGGAGCAAGTTGGACGAAAGGTGAGCAAAAGAAGTTGATTCGGGACTAAGAGAATATAACGACCCGACCTTTCGCTTTGAGCTCTAGCGCGTCGTTCGGCAGTTTGAGACCTTGAGTAGCTTCACTTCATGTATTATGACTTATATGTGTGGTCAGAATTGAATTCCTGGAAGTTCATAGGTGATTCAGATGGAAAATTTTAATTTCGGAAGCTTAAAGTTGGAAAAAGTGAG
The DNA here is from genome assembly GCA_005239505.1 of Nicotiana paniculata. Classification (NCBI taxonomy): domain Eukaryota; kingdom Viridiplantae; phylum Streptophyta; class Magnoliopsida; order Solanales; family Solanaceae; genus Nicotiana; species Nicotiana paniculata. Next base: position 71,130 of record ML341134.1, on the reverse strand, counting down.
TAATGTTTGCCTTTTGAGTAAACGACCTCGAAATCGGGATTTGAAGGTTCCAATAGGTTCGTATGATGATTTTGGACGTGAGTGTATGCCCAGATCGGGTTTTAGATGACCCGAGAGCACTTCGACGCTTATTGTGGAAAGTTGGCAGTTTGGATGAATTTCATAAATTTGGGTTGAAGTGGATTTTGATGTTATCGATGTCCGTTTGGGATTCCGAGCCTAAGAATAGATATGTATGGTGATTCTAGTCTTAGGAGAGCGTTTGGATGTGAATTTGGAGGTCCGTAGTCATTTCGAGGTCATTTGGCGAAAGCTGGAAATTGAAGGTTTTTGGGAAGTTTGACCGGGAGTGGACTTTTTGCTATCGGGGGAGGATTCCGATTCCTGAAGTGGGAATATGTCCTTAATATCATTTATGACTTGTGTGCAAAACTTGAGTCGTTCCAGATTGATTTGATACGCTTCGATGCAAATTATAGAATATGGAAATTTCATAACTCATAATTTGATTCGAGGCGCAATTCGTAGTTTCCGGATTGTGATATGATTTGAGACCTCGACTAAGTTCGTATCATATTTTGGTAATTTTTGGTATGGTTTGACGGGGTCCCGAGGGTCTTGGGTGTATTTTGGATGATTGGTTGAGAGACTAGTAAAATTAAGAAATTTGGAGTTCACCATGGTCAATATCGGGTCAAGACGATCTCTTTTCAGCGTTTTGAGTGTGCGAGCAGGTACGTAGCGTGTTTTATGATTGAGATTCATATATGGTTTGTGTCCGAGAGGTTCTGGATGAGTTTCGGGGTGGTTTCGCATCATTTCGGAGAAGTTTGGATTTGCTGGATTCTGGTGAGGAACTGCTCATTCGCAATTGCAAACACTGATCATTGGAGTTTACTGTTTATTCCCAAATGCGAAGTTTTTTTTAGGCAAATGCAAACTAGGGCAAATTGTTTTAAATCGGGATTTTTGCTCATTTCACTCATTTCTCTCTTGGTTTAGGCTATTTTTGGAGAGCTTCAAGGGTAGGTTTTCATCATCTATTGCAAGATAAGTAATTCCAGCATATTATTAGCTAACTATATGGATTCTACAAGGAATAAACCATGGAAAATAGTAAAATTTGTGATACTTTGAAAGAAACCTAGAAATTGGTATTTTGAACTTTTACCACGAAATTGGACATTGAATAAGGAATATCTTATATATTTGAATTCGTGGTGTTATGGGTAAGATTATCTTCGAAAACTTTTGGAATCCGAGCATGTGGGCCTGAGGGTTGATTTTATCGACTTTTCGAGCGGAGTTGGAAATTCGTTAAATTGATTGATTACGGATAATACAATATATCTTGATTGGTTTGCACCTTATTTGACAAGTTTCGGACTGACGAACTTCGGTTTGAGGTATTAGAGAGGCTTTGGAGCCGGTTATTGTACTTCGGAGCGAGGTAACTCTACTATCTATCTCGTGAGGGGGAAAATACCCCTAGGTGATGTATTTGATAGGTGTTATTTTTCGCGGGAGGGGAGAGGGGCTACCTAAGCACGAGGTGAGGAGAGTCCGTACGTAGCTAGATTCATGTTGTTGTTCGGGTAGACTTAGGTTCACTCCATGCTATACTTGTATTATAGGGGTTATCCTTGCTCGTTTAATCCCTTTATTTCACATTATGACTTGAGGTTAGACGTGTGTGGAGTGATAGACTTGATATTGTATAGATTTGACGAGTTTCATGATTAGCCGCGGAATAATTGTGTTCCTCTTACAGATTTCTCTCGCGCTATGTGTTTTCATCGAACGGTTTTCCTTCAAATTATAACTCACACGTTTATTCATGAGTGGGGTCAAGGACCCGTTAAAGCTTCTTATTCTATTGGGATCGGACCATTCGCCTCGGCATGATCATGTAACACACTCTCATGGGAGCGGTCCATTCGCCTCGACAGTATAATAGATGCATCTATGGTTTGTGTCGTTCGACCCTCTGTAGTGCACAAATTATGATTGGATCAGGTCGCACGCCTCAGCATTTCTATAAAATACTCTCATGGAATCGTTTGTAATATTTCACAAGGAAGTCAGTGTCTCTATGAGTTTTCCTGATTTTAATTATGTCGACCCATCTAGTGAGGTCCATTATATACATATATTCTCTGGTTGAGGAGGTAATTGCTAACCGAGAGCTAGAGTCGATAGTAGAGAGGAGAATTGTATCACGTATTTACACTTGTTTATTTCATTTGTTTACACTGCCCCATTTCTGTTTACTTCTTATTATAACTGTCTTATTGGACCACTAGTAAGTGTCGATGTTGTCCCCTCGTTACTACTTCTCTGGGGTTAGGCTAGATACTTACAGGGTACCCGTTGATTTATGTATTCATGCTACACTTGCTGCACATTTTTATGCATGTACATATATGTCTGGTGGTCTTTTAGGCGTGGAGGACAGGTTGTTGCGAGAACCTACCGTAAGCTGCAAATCATGTTACGATCTGCAGCCTAAACATTCTCCATCAGAGTTATTTATATTCTCCTATCTAATTTGTATTCCATACATATGTTGTATTTTGTTATAATTCCTTGTTGATGCTCATGCACTTGTGACACCGGGTTTTCTGATGAAGTTTCACAACATTTTTTTGGTTGTTTAATTAGTTAAGTGGGTTGAGTAGTCTTTTTAGAGTTCTTTTTCATTATGTATCGCATTCGAGTTTGTAGCTTGTTGGCACATTGTGACATCATATGAGACTTTTAGCAGTGCCTAAGATGGCCTATTGCTTGAGCGGGTGGTACTGGGAAAGACGAGGTCATTGGACCTAGGATTAGTGCGATCAAAGTTAGGAAGGGTATATTAAAGAGCAAATATCCTTATTTAAATCAGAACGAAGTAATGTTTCTTCTCAGGAAGAGAGACTCCTTGAGTTGTGATTCAGTGTGTGGATGTGAGTTTCTACTTATCTTTTCTGTCGTGGCAGTATTGCGAGAGTTAGAATATGGCTAATATATGTTATGAGGTATACTATGGGCTTGGGGAAGATTTCCTAGTGCAAATGAGTTATGTGGTGCATGGTGTGATTTCACCGGAGGAGCATGGTCATCTTGGGTTCAATGTCTGGTGATTAATACAGTGTTCGTGTGTTAGGATCTGGTATTGTGTTGAATTTCGTATGTTGGAATTTGGTTCTAAAACTTGTTAGCTAAGGTAGCAGGAGGAATCTTCAGTCTGGCTCGAGCTATTGTGCTCAACTAGATTGTGGGGCACTAGTAGGTGCATGAGATGTTAAACAGTGATTTTGGACAACTCTGGATCAGACCTTAGCACGTTCAAGGACAAAAGTATGTTTAAGTGGGGAGAATGTAACGACACGTCCAGTCGTTTTGAGATCTAGTGAGTCGTTTGGTAGTTTGAGACCTTGAGTTGCTTCACTTCATGTATTATGACTTGTATGTATGGTTGGAATTGAATTCTGGAAAGTTCAGAGTTGATTCGGATCGAAAGTTCTAATTTCAGAAGCTTAAAGTTGGAAAAAGTGATAAGGTTTGACTTATGAGTAAACGAACTCTAAATCGGGATTCAAAGGTTCAAATCGGTTTGTATGATGATTCTGGACTTGGGCGTATCTCTGTATCGGATTTTGGATGACCCCGGAGCGTTTCAGCGCTTATTGTGGAAAGTTGGTATTTTGGATGAATTTCATAAGTTTGGGTTGAAATGGATTTTGATGTTATCAATGTCCGTTTGGGATTCTGAGCCTGGGAACAGATTCGTATGTTGATTATGGTCTTAGGAGCGCGTCTGGATGTGGTTCATAGGTCATTCTGGGGGTCATTTGGCGAAAGTTGGAAAATGAAGGTTTTTGGGAAGTTTGACTGGGAGTGGACTTTTTACTATTGGGGTCGGATTCCAATTCCAAAAGTGGGAATATGGCAGTAATGTCATTTATGACTTGTGTGCAAAATCGGAGTCATTCCAGATTGATTTGATACAATTAGGCGCAAACAATAGAATTTGGAAATTTCATAACTCATAATTCGATTCGAGGTGTCATTCGTAGTTTCGACATTGTTTGATGCTATTTGAGACTTCGACTAAGTTTGTATCATGTTTTGGGACATGTCGGTATGATTTGACGAGGTCCCGAGGGGCTTGGGTATATTTTGGATGATTGGTTGACAGACTAGTAAAGTTAAGAAATTTGGAGTTTGACCATGGTCAATATCAGGTCAAAACGACCTCTTTTCAGTGTTTTGAGTGCGCGAGTAGGTCCGCAGCGTGTTTTATGATTGAAATTCATATATGGTTTGTGTCCGTGAGGTTCTGGATGAGTTTCGGGGTGGTTTCAGATCATTTTGTATAAGTTTGGGATTTCTGGTTTCTGGTGAGGCACTGTTCATTTGCAATTGCAAACAATGTTCATTCGCAACGAAAATTATTCATCGCAATTGCGAACACCGTTCATTGGAGTTTACTGCCCATTCTTAAATGAGAAGTTTTGGTTCGCAAATGTGAACCTGGGCAGATTGTTTTAAATTGGTATTTGCTCATTTCACTCATTTCTCTCTTGGTTTGGGTGGTTTTCGGAGAGTTTGAAGGGAAGATTTGCATCATCTATTGCAAGGTAAGTAATTCCGCATATTATATTCTAACTACATGGATTCTACAAGGATTTAACCATGAAAATTAGTAGAAAAAATACGATTTTGAAAGAAACCTAGAAATTGGTAATTTTTTGACTTTTACCACGAAATTGGACATGGAATTAGGAATACATTATATATTTGAGTTTTTGGTGTTATGGGTAAATTTTATCTTCGATCCAGGCACGTGGGCCTGAGCGTCGATTTTATCGACTTTTCGAGCGGAGTTGGAAATTTGTTTAAATTGATTGATTATGGGTAATAGACTATATTTTGATTCGTTTGCACCTTTTTTTGACTAGTTTTGGACCGACGGGCATTGATTTGAGGTGTTATAAAGACTTTGGAGCCGGTTATTGAACTTCTGAGCGAGGTAACTCTCATGTCTAACTCTGTGAGAGGAAAACTACCCCTAGGTGATGTATTTGATAGGTGTTATTTGTTGCGGTGGGGGGGCTACCTAAGCACGAGGTGATGAAAGTCCGTACGTAGCTAGATTCATGTTATTGTCCGGTTAGACTTACATTCACACCATGCTATACTTGTGTTATAGGGGATATCTTTGCTCGTTTAATTCCTTTATTTCGCATTACGACTTGAGGCTAGACGTGCGTAGATTAATAGACTTGTTATTGTAGAGATTTGACGAGTTTCATTATTAGCCGTGGAATAATTGTGTTTCTCTTATGGATTTCTCTCGCGCTATGTGTTTTCATCAAACGGTTTTCCTTAAAATTATAACTTACACATTTATTCATGAGTAGGGTCAATGACACATTAAAGCTTCTTATTCTAATGGGATCGGATCGTTCGCCTCGGCAGGATTATGTACCACACTTTCATGGGAACGGGTCATTCACCTCGACAGTATAATAGATGCATCTATGGTTCGTGTCGTTTGATACTCAGCAGTGCACAAATTATGATGAGATCAGGCCGTACGCCTCGACTTTTTTATAAAATACTCTCATGGAATCGTGTGTAATATTTGATAGGAAGTCAGTGTATCTATGAGTCTTCCTGATTTGAATTATGACAACCTATCTTGTGAAGTCCATTTTATATATGTGCTCCGGTTGAGGAGGTAATTACTAATTGAGAACTAGAGTCTAATGTAGAGAGGAGGATTGTATCATGTATTTACACTTGTTTATTTTGTTTGTTTACTCTGCCCCATATTTGTTTACTTCTTATTATATTGTCTTATTGGACCACTAGTAAGTGTCGATGTCGACCCTTCGTCACTACTTCTCTGAGGCTAGACTAGATATTTACTGGGTGCCCATTGATTTACGTACTCATGCTACACTTGCTACATGATCAGCTCGGGTTGACACCAAAATCTGCACAAGAAGTGCAGAGTGTAGTATGAGTATAATAGACCCTATCTACTCGTAAGTGCCGAGCTTATCCTCGACGAAGGAGTGACGAGGCTAAGGGGGTCACTCATACTACAGCCTGTACGCAGTATATATAATTAAAGCAGAAAAGAATGTAGAATATAATAAAGCAGTAAATTGCAGGAAATAACTACAACTCTCGGAAATAAGTCAACAACGTTCAGAAATTACTAATCCTTAAGTGCAAAAGAGGATATTGTAAAGCTAACACATCCCAGGGAAACATAAACACATAGGTTGTTGCGGCGCACAATCCGATCCCACCATACATCTTATATTGCTCCCTTATTTTCTCATAATAGCATAAACTACAATGAATATAAATAAAAGTATTGGGGCATGCAACCCGATCCCACCATATCACAATAACACAATCATAGTTCACCTTTATTCCACCAAAAGATCCACGCTTATTACACCTGTTGCAACGTGCAACCCGTTTCCACCGTACAATATCGATTAACCTTTATTCCACCTCAATATATCACCCTTATTCCACCTGTTGCGACGTGAAACCCGATACTACCATATCATTATCAAGTACTCAGTACGCACAGTAAATTCACAATTCAAATCACAGAAACCCTTCAAAATTCCTAAACACTAACCCGAAACAAATAGGAACTTGTAAACCATGAAAGTTCACATAATAGTACTACACAGCAAGACCAATTCAGAATTTACAACTAAAAGGTGCCGATAGACCAACTTAACCAAATACTACGAGATTATGAAACTATATAAAGAACTAATATCATGAACATGGGGGAAACAATGTTTAACAAGTAACAATTAGGCACGGGAACACAATTAGAGCATGTAACAATTAAGATTGGGAAAGAGATAATATGGGGAAAGCGGGAAAATAGGGAAAACCGATAATTTGGCGGCGCATAAGTACTCGTCACCTCACATATACGCCTCTCACATGAAATCACTTAGAAATTAGTTCGAGTGTTCCTAATTTCCTCAAGTCAAGGTTAGACACAACACTTACCTTGCTCCAACGACCAAACTCAAAGCTCAACCACGACTTTTCCTTTCACACAAGCTTTTGAACCAATAGAATCTAGAAAATTACCAACAAAAAAAATTCAATTTAAGCCTTAGGAACTACCCACAATTTTAAAGAATTCAGTTAGGTCATTTTTGAAAAAGTCAATAAAAGTCAACACCCGGGCTGACTTGGTCCAAACTCGAAATTCAGACCAAAACCCGATTACTCATTCACCCCCGAACCCGGTTATGTAATTTGTTTTGGAATCCGACCTCAATTTGAGGTCTAAATCCCCAATTTACCCAATCCCTAGTTTCTACCCAAAAACCCCCAATTCCACCATGAAAACCTTAGATTTTTAGGTTGAAATCTTAGGAAAAGTAGTGATAGATTGAAAGGAAATAGATTAGAATCACTTACCATTTGGGGAAGAAGAAGTCTTGGAAAAATCGCCTCTAAGGTTTTAAGTTTTGAAAATTTGAGAAATGAACCAAAAATCCCGTCTAAGTCATATTTTGTTCAGCTGCAGATGTCGCATTTGCGACCTGGGCTTCGGAAAGCCCGCAAATGCGAGAAAAGCTTTGTAAATGTGAAACTCCCACATTTCTGATACCTTCTCTAATGAGAACAAAATGTTTGCAAATGCAGAATCTGAGGATCGCAAATACGACCCATGTCTTTGCAAATGCGAAGAATCTCCCAACCCAGCTCCCATCGCAAATGCGAAACATCGTTTGCAAATACGGACACTGGCATTTCGGAAATGTGACCACGTGATCGCAAATGCGAACCTAAGCTGACCCACGCACACTTCGCAAATGCAAAGAAATGGCTCGCAAATGTGAACCTGACAGAAGATGGTAATGTTCACAAATGCAAAATCTGATTTCGCATTTGCGAGATCAAAAGCCAGTTCCCAGAAATTCCAAACACTAGCAAATGTTCTAAGTCTAATTCACTCTGTAGCCTATCTGAAACTCACCTGAGCCCTCGGCGCTCTAAACCAACTATTCCCACAAGTACAAAAATGTCATACAAACTTGCTCACGCGATCAAATAACCAAAATAACGCCTACAACTACGAACCGGACACCAAATCAAAGGAAATTTTCATGAAAACTTTAAAACATCTATTTTCCCAACCGTACGTCCGAATCACGTCAAACCAACTCCGTTTTTCACCAAATTTCACGGACAAGTCATAAATATGGTATGGGACCTATACCACATTCCAGAACCTAAATACGGACCTGCTCTCCAAAAAATCAAACTTTGGTCAAACATTTCAAATTCATTAAACCTTTAACTTTCAAATTTCCACAAAGTCCGATATCTCGGGTTAGGGACTTATGAATTTGATTTCGGACATTCGCCTAAGTCCCAAATTATGGTACGGACCGACTAGGACCGTCAAAACACGTATTCGGGTCCGTTTACTCAAAATGTTGACGGAAGTCAACTCAATTGGACTTTTTAGGCAAAAATTCTTATTTTTCTCAGTTTTTAACATAAAAGCTTTCCTGAAAGACGCCAACTACGCACTCAAATTGAGGAAGTCTCAAACATGATTTTTAAGGTTTCGAATCACAGAATTAGATTTTAAAACAAGAGATGACATATCGGGTCATCACAGAATAAATAATTTGTTATATAGGGATTTGATGGAACCTTTTGTAGGATGATTTCTTGAAACATTTTGAAATAATTGAGTCTTTGAATTTTTCTATTTATTCAACTACGTTCTTATTTTAGTTAATTAAAGAGCTCTCAATTAACGGTGCTTATTTATTACGTATTGCTTGGGAAAAAAAGTACATATTTAGGTGGTTGTTGAACAATGTCACTCCTAATGTATGTGAAAGATCAATATAGCTGGCTTAAAAGAAGTATTATAGGTAGCGAAGCTTTGACATGATCATAGTAAGTGGTAAAAAAGTGCGAGCTAGCGTAATTTGAGAGAATATGACTAGTACATTACTATAGTTGCTTGATAGAGAATTACGATAAGTTGAGTGCACATGACAGAATAATTAGGCGATTTTATAGAAAACATAGCGGGAAGGATTCCGACAATTAGGGGAATCATTACTCTAGACCTCCATAATCTTGTATCCAACCCTTAGTAACTTTAGTTGTTAATTCACTCCTTTAATTTGTTAATTAATTAGTTAGACGTAAGAATCTTTATATTTATAACTTAAAAATTGTTCGAGCTCATCTTCTTAGTGTTATTAAACAGTTGCAGCCTTAGTTTTCCATGGTATTTGACCCTGGACTCATAAGCCATGTTATATTGCAGGGACCGCTTATCATTTTTAAGACTAGAGTTAAGTGTGATCAATTAATAACCTTGATAAATCAATCAATCAATTCAGGTAATGAACTCAACATGATTGTTAGCTGACCTGTAACCCTAAAATATATTATCTCTCATTAAATTCAACCTAAGTTTTCCTACTTGTTTCTCCTTTGCTTACTTTACTATTTTTCATTAGTTTTAGTTCATCAGAATTAACAATAAGGTGAAGCCTTGAAAAGATATTTAAAATTGGTTTGATTTAGGTAGTGGTTAATTATAAATCTTAGGGAATGATACTCGATCTCATCATATTACTTATCGGCCTTATATACTAGCATGTGCATTTAGGATCAATAAAAATTTCAAGTCAAAATTTTAATTAATGTTTTTGTTCATCAATATTGAAGAAAAAACTTTATAAGAATTATCCAAAGTCTCTATTCATATATTTTTTGGTAGTAAAACTATGTTAAAATAAAAGCTAAAGCTTTTTAAAAAAGTTGATTAGAAACACTTCTAAAAATCATATCTACCACTCTGTTAAGATGGCTTGTGTGTGATATCCTAGGGGAATCCAGTCGACAAGTGTGTTTCAAAGTCATGTGGGCCTAGGTCAAAACGGACAACATCATTAGTGAGATGAAATGTTACATATGAATTTGGATATTGTTTTGACCAATTCTCGATTTGCGCGTGTTATCCTTGTGCATGTGCCATGCTTATCTTTTTTGTATCGTTTCAATTTTATTAGATGTCCCGAAGGATAACGATCCAATCGTGGCTCTAATACTATTGTTACATTTCAGTCTATTAGTAATATTTGTTTAACCAAAGAATAAGATTGTCAGTCAAAGCATATTTTTAGAAGTACTCGGGCTACTGATAACGAAGAAATTCAATACTCTCTCAATAAGAATGGAAATACAAAAATAATAAATGTTAAAGTAATTGATTGAAAAACACAAGTAAGTAAGTATATTCCAATAATAATCAGAATGTATCTGTACAAATGACATTTCTTTCCCTTATATAGAAGTCTTTAAGTACAACGTATTTTTCCTTTTATGACAGAATCATTATGAGCATTAATGACATTAATGAGACGTTATAATTGGTAATCGTAACTCTTCATGATGATTCCGTAACGTTTGTGATCATCCACACTCATTAATTGTCAATTCATGAATCTTCCATTTTTAATGTCTTGGTTCATTCCACCGGTGCCTCTTCATATAACTAAAGAGACTCGAGCAACCATTTCCTTTCATCTCGTGGGTGATTTGTTCGTATCTATTACAACTCGTGTCTCTTTTAATGCACCTCTCCAGCTGTCACTTTTCTAGTGATCCACGTGTTTTACCATGTCAACCACATAATTAATTCCACGTGTAATATTTATTTTTACCAATACAGATAGTGCCCCCACTTACCAATTATTCAGCAATCGAATATTTGGGAAGTGGATCACATTTATGGCGGGAATTATTTGTCGCCGTTTCTCACGTACCATTGTATCTTCTTCAGAACCAACACGTCGTATGTCACTTTCAATGTATGTGACACGTGGCAGTTATCGATCGGCTCTGTAACTCTTCAGCGGGTTTTAGGGATTTTATGCGGCTACGTCAGTCACAAAGTGATTGTTTCATAATGATGTTTCCATGATGACCCCTTATACATGACGAATGCTTCTTCATATAAATACCTCCATTGCCTTTGCTTTCAAAAAAACATTTCACAGTGTTCTTCGTCCTCAATATTATTTGTTCATTATCGCGTACTATCTTCACATTCAGCTATGTCTTCTTCAAATCCTGACCCCCCGTAAAGTTTTTATAGTAGATGAACTTCCCCCTTCGTATGCTCTTATTAGAAACAGAAGAGGTAGTAGGTTACGTAGTTCAGGTCTGTTACTGTACGTGGTTCTTCTTCTAAACCCAATACTACTCCTTCATCATCTTCTAGAACTAGGGTTTCTTTTTCACACAGATCTTCCTCTAGAAGTAGGGATTCTAGTGAACCGCTTCGTAAACCCACTGTCGATGAGATTATTCCTTCTGAACATTCCTTCGTTACTGATAGATAATTAATTAGAAATCAAGTTACTTCCATGACTTCTCACGATCGTGCTGATGTTTACTCTTCCCAGATTACTTAGGGTGTAGTTTCTCTTGTGCAGAGAGATTGCTATTGGAAATTTGACTTCCCGATTTTAGTCCCTAATGCAAATCAAAGGATCACTTCCTTTAAAGCTAGTTATTCTTTTGTGTATACATATCCCTTCATATTGGGTTTTATGCCACCTATTGACCCAGTTATCATTTAGTTTTGTCGTTTCTTCAATGTGTGTTCAGGAAAGATTGGTCATATTGTATGGAAGGTTGTCGCATGCCTTAGATACTTGTCAAACTTGGCCTCTTTACCCTTCACTTTTTATCATTTGATTCATCTTTACTCTCCCAAATTATTTCTCCATGGAATCTTTACTCTCGTGGCCAGGAGTAAGAGGATTTTGGTTAGCCCTGAAGATGACAAGGATCGTGGCTGGTATGCCCAATTCATTGCTGCTACTACTAATGGATTAGTGGGTTAGTGGGTGAAGAGAACATCCCTTTCCCTGAAAAGTGAAACTTTGCACGTAAGTCTCTCTTTCAATATTTTAATTCTCTTATTTTTTGTGAAGAACTTGTAATCTCGTAATTGTCTTACTTTTCTTTTTCAGTAACCATGGGAACTGTTGAGGAGATTCCAGATTTCCGTGGTTGGGCAGCAAAATTTTTAGCCGTTTCTCCTATGGAAGAAAGTCCTGGAAATACCTTTCTAACAGGTTTGGATGGAAAGTGAAGACTCATTGTAACTTTCTCTTTTACTTTATACCTTGCCTCCATATTTATTTTCAAACTTATTAACCCCTTTGTTTACTAGGGCTTCCCATTCGGGGTGTGAGTGCTGCATCGATCACTACTTTAAGACTCTATCTATCAAAGGCTCAAGAGATAATCTTGAGTTCTTCATCAAAAAGAAAAGCTGATAGAACACAGAACTCCGAGGATGAAGAGGAACGAGATGAAGGCTCGTTGGTTCGTAAGCCTCGAGCTAGGAGACGTTTCATTTCAGATGACGAAGCTACACCCCCTCCTAGTTTTGTTCCCACGCTCGAGCATGAAGGTACTACGTTAGTGAGTTCTGATGAAGAGACGCATGCCTCACCTCGTGACTCTACTGAACAACTCTTTTCTTGTGGGTTTTGATGAAGAAGACTTTGGCTTTATTTATGAGGAAACGCCTATTGCCTCTTTTCCCGTGTTTGCTCCAATTGAACCTTAGTTCCCCGTACCTGTTGCTACTGCCACTACTCCGCTTGTGGCTATTTTGACTTCCTCGACTACCCCTACTGTTACAACTTCCCATGTTTAAGTTGGTTCCTCCAGTAATAGTAGGGAAATGAAAAAAGCTACCATCGAGATTCTTGAGGATGGTAATCTTCTGAAAAAATCTAGCCAAGCAGATGTACTGCTGAAACATTGATTGGCCCAGTTGAGAAGTCAAAACTAGAAAGCCACAGCTCTCTAACGTGGATGAGGGATATTGTGCATTCGTCTTTAAAGTTATAAACCTTGGCTTTTTATTTTACACGCGATTTCTCTTTTACTTGCATCACATTTCCCTTTCCATTGTGTAGATCAACCTCATCGGCACGGAGATGATGAAAAGGATCGCCCACACAAAGCAATTGATGAATGTTTATCACACTGAGATGGACAACTGGAAAGAGTAGTTCGAGGGTCTTCAACTTGAGATGGAGGTCTTACAAGAAGAAAAGTGTACCTTAGAGCAGCAGGTGAAGGTAATGGTAGCGGATTTAGCAATTGAGAAAGCCTCATCCAATCAGGCGAGCAAAGATAAGAATCTTCTTGAGTCTTCATTTTCTAAGCAACTTTCCAAGGCTTCTGAAGAAATTAGGAGTTTAAAGGAATTTCTAAACAAAAAGAAGCTTACTCTGGGGAGCTTGTTCAACACTCACACAAACTCAAGAAGAGCTTCATGTATCCTCTGACAAGGTTCAATTTTTAGAGAGATCTCTTGCCTCGCTACAGGCTTCTTACGATGCTTCCTTAAATGAGAAGGAGGAACTAAGAGTTGAGGTTGAGCAGTGGAAAAGAGATTATGAAGCCCTTGAAGATAAAGCTGTTGTTGATGTTATTGGGCTTTCTTGAACACACGCCTCGAAACGTTAATGGAGGTAAGCCGGTGAGGCTTTGACTTAGCTGCTGAAATTGCAAAGACTAAAGAGACAATTGAAAAGACCCAGCAGTGTCAAAACTTTTCTTCACCTGAGGTTGGCATTCCCGAGGGTAATGAAATTGCTCCTGGTGAGGCTGTTGTTCAACCTCCTCATGCTCAAGTTGCTCTTCCTTCTGCTGATGATGCCATTCTTCATCCTACTGGTTCAGGTTCTGCCCCACAGTGAAAGTTTAAAAAGTTTGAAATGTTGTTTTGGTTTTTTTATTGGTCGAATGTTTGGAGATTTACCCTGGTCCTATTTGGGGGTAATGTTTTGGAAAGTCTTACCCACAGTACAGGGAACAAATCAAGAGACTCCAAGAAAGAAAACCAAGCTACACTAACAGTTAATTTGCTTATAGTCGCAAAAGTTTTTCTACAAAGGGGATGGCTTCACAACCCATAAGAGACGGCTTGACAAGCTACACAACTCAGAAAACTTTTGTACTATAACCAACCTTAGCTGTTATAACTCAAAAATCTTTCGTACTACAATAAGCTAAATTTCTTTGAGTATTCTTACTCTATTTTCATACATAGACCAGCCTTTCCATCCATCCAAAAGAAATAACAAGAGGGAAATTTAGAAGGAACTCATATGTAGTATATCACAAAGATTTACAAAGGTTACAATATAGTTTTCAAGATGATCTTACAACTACTATAAGGCCTCATTTATATAGGACTAGGAGGTTATTACAAGAAAAACTTATATTATAAAATAAACCTATCTTACATGGAAAACCTATCTACAAGTAGGTCCCTTTTTACATGTGAAGGACCATAGAAAAAGTAACTCAAAAGCTCCTGAAAACATGTGAAAGTGGTGAAATATACATGGTTTAGCATGTGAAGGATTGTGGGAGCATGTGAAAATAGGGTGATGCATGTGACGAAGCATGTGGAGGCATGTGGAAGCATGTGAAAGTGGGACCCGAGTGGTTTGGAAGGATGTGAATTTTTTTCTTGGCATGGGTAGGTGATTTTTAAGGGTTTTTTGGTAGGTAATGTAGGATTATGGTGAGATTAACATGGATGATTATCTTCCATTGACCTTCTTGGTTTGTATTCTAGGCATATTTTCAAAAATCTTGTGTAGTAACGCCTGAAACTTGACGGTTCTTCTTCGCTATGTTCCTTCTCTTTTGGATTGAGGGATGTGATCCGCAACCTTAATCTGGAGATGTATTAAGTGATTTTTTCCCGGATGACTTCATACGGAGTTTTATATTCCTTTTCTGCTTCTCGGACTTTTTCCTATTGAGGATGAGTGCTGGTATAATTACAGCTTGCCCCATCTTTTGGCCATATTTCTCTCGGGATGCCCCTTTTTTGCTGGAAGATAATTCTTTGTGCTTCACTATATTCTTCTTCCATGGATAAAATGGACACGGGAAATTTCCACCAGAATGACGCCTCTGCTTGTGCCTGGACTTTTTCGTTAATAAACTTCATTGGCCTATGAAACATGAATACATTTGCTTTTCAGGAATCATTGAAACATTTTATCCAATATCTCCTAGGCTTGAACCATAGTAAAAATACTTTAAGAGCTGGTTCAATGTTGTCAAAATCTTTGAAGACGTTTCACTTGAAATCCATGAAAATGTAGTACTGATGGAATAGGTACCAGAAAAACCATAATAGTTCTTGTGGAAGTTCTTGGCTTGTGCTATGAATATATGGCAGAATGGATATTCTGGATTGATCCCATAAGGCTTGAGAATTGATCCTCCATATTGTCGGAAAACTTGGAGCTCATAATAAGTTCTTCTTTCCATAATAATTGACGGATCAAAGGGATCCATGAGGTTGAATAACTCCGGTGGATGGTCCGTTGGCTTCAATGAACTTGTTGCTGGTACATTTGAAAGCATCAAGATGTGGCTGATTAGCTTTTTCTTTGACTTCAGTTTTGCTGGGGTAATTCTCTTTGAGATTTCTTCTGGCCGAGACAGAAAATCTGCGAGAATATTATCCTTTCCTTTCAGGTGCCTGACTTGAAACTTGTATGGAGAGAACCATTGGGCCCATCTGAGAATCTGAGGATTGGGAATAATCTTCGCATTTATATGGATCATCTTTGGGAAGACCTTCATATGCATTTCTATCAGAAATTCTACATGAATCAGGAAAAAAATGAATTTCTTCATTCCATTCTTTACTGCAAGAATTTCCTTGAAGGTGGAATGATAATGTTGCTCGGCATCTTTGA
Source organism: Nicotiana paniculata (assembly GCA_005239505.1). Lineage (NCBI taxonomy): Eukaryota > Viridiplantae > Streptophyta > Magnoliopsida > Solanales > Solanaceae > Nicotiana > Nicotiana paniculata. The sequence goes on along the minus strand of ML341134.1, from coordinate 55,291 downwards.
ACTTTCCGCTGCCCGTCTGAGAATCTGAGGATTGGGAATAATCTTCGCATTTATCTGGATCATCTTTGGGAAGGCCTTCATATCCATTTCAATCAGAAATTCTGCATGAATCGGGAAAAAAATGAATTTCTTCATTCCATTCTTTACTGCAAGAATTTCCTTGAAGGTGGAATGATAATATTGCTCGGCATCTTTGAACTTTCCGTTGGCATATCCGCATATTTTTCTCTGGTCATCTTTTTCTTCAAATAATACGGCACTCCAATATTCATTGTTGGCATCAGTTTGCAGTATCTTCTTACCGTCTGAAGGGATGTAGAGTGACTTGACATTTTTAGAAATCTCCTTTATTTCCCTGACTGCTTCATCTTGTTTCTTTCCTCATGATGGAGCATTTTTTTAGCATCTTTGTGAGCGGAGAAATGTATGTAGAGATATTTGGGATGAAATCTCTCACATAATTTACCATACCCAATAACTGTTGGATCTGCTTTGTTGTGAAGATGGTATCTGGAAACTTGAGTAGTTCTTGACATATATGTGGTCTTGGACTGTATGCACCTTGGACAAAATGTATTCCAAGAAAATCAATCTCTTGTTGGGCAAGAACCATCTTTTTTGCTGAAAGCATAACCCCATATTGTGCTATCAATGCCTCAAACTGACGAAGCAAGTTGACATGTTCCTCCAATGTATCGCTATATAACAGGATGTCCTAAATGTAAACTAAAGAGGTATGGAGGATGGGTTCCAATAATTTTATCATGGCTTTTTGGGACAAGGAGGTGCAGTATTCAATCCGAAGTGCATGACTTTCCATTGGAACTGATGATCGGGGATGCAAAAATCCCGTTTTGGGTCTTTCTTCAGGGTGGATTCCCAATTGCCAAAATCCAGATTTTAAATCAAGCTTGGAAAAATATTTGGCCTTCGGTAAGTGGGAGAAAAGAGTGAGTTAATTTGGGATAGGGAAATTATCATCTTGGAGGAAATGGTTAAGTGGCTGGTAGTTAATGACTAACTTGAGTTTTCCTCTTGTCTGCTCAGCTCTTTTGTTGACATAAAATACTTTGCATGCCCATTGTGAATCTGATGGATCTATTAGATCAAATTCCAAAAGCTCTTCGCATTCTTTCGTTGCAATCTGAAGATGATCTAGATCCATGCCTGAATGACTGGATTTTGTTGGATTGATGTTGTCATTCTTCTTGAAAGGGAGCTTGATAAAAAACTCTTCATTTTTTCAGAACGGGCTTTTCCCATTCTTCATGAAATCCTTGTGGGATTCGGCAGATGAATACTCTATGAGATTTTGCTCAATATCTTGGATTTGTTCGTCGTTGGTGATTTGGAACAGCCTTGGAATCTCAGAATAAGGTTTGAACTGCTTCTTAAAAGCTATCCAGTTAACCTTGGTCTGGAGTTGATCTCTAAGTTGTCTGTAAATGTCGAATCCAACAATAATATCTTTTCCTGGTACATCAGACCCTATCAGCTTGGTTCTGTACTTCAATCCTGGAAAGAACTCACTTGTGACCGGATGCTTTATGATGACGGTGGTAGTCAAGATTCCATTTGATCTAGTGTTAAAATCCTTAAAGTGTGGCACCCATTGATCTTTAGGGAGAAAAACAGGATTTATGAGTGGGGAAGCAGCTCCAGTGTCGATGAAAGCAATAACTCGAGTTCGTTTATCCCATTTGGATGAATAGACTTTGATTTCTACTTGAGGGACGACTACGAGAGCGTTGATCTCCTCTCGGGCTTTGATCACTAGTTGTGAAATTTGGTAGTGCTCATTGCCTTGATCTTCATAGATATCAAGAGAGAATAAAGTTTCTTCACTAGGTTCATCATCCACAGAGAATATGGACTCAAGGTCTTCCTCTTTTCTGAGATGTATGCCAGTGTAATCTTCAATCTCTTCAAGGAGTTTGACAGATCTTCTTGATTAGCGATAGTTTTTCGCGAAATGTCCAATCTTGTGGCAAATAAAGCATCTGTTTTTCTTGTGAGAATTTCCTGGACTTCTTCGTCTGAAATATTTTATACGTCTCTTGGACCTTGGTTTTCCATCTGGAATTCTTGGCAATCTGAAACTCCTGAATCCTTTCTGTCGCCTAGATATGTGGTAGGAACATTCTGATCCGGTGATCAGATCGGATCTGCGACATGCTTTGTCAAGCGCTGGAGTGTGCTGGATAATTTGTTTTAAGGCTGAGCGCTTTGTATAAATGTTCTCCAATGCTACGAGAATAGCTTGCATGATGTAGCCGACTTATGGGACTGTTATTGATTGAAAATTTTCTTCAATGATGGTCATGGTTCACCTTGCCAACGGCTTTGGAAGGGACGAGACAAAGGCTTGCTTCAGGTTGATGTCTCCGCCGATTTCAAAGTATATCTTTGCCATTTTATGAAAATGCAGGCCAATGTCATTTCTTTCGAATGACACACACTTCATCTCAAAGAGTTGCCTTCGCATTTTCTCCTGCCTTTGGCCAGTATCTCCACAAAAAACTTCATGTAGAATCCTGATGTTGAAGGAAAAATCCTGGGATGTAAGAAAAGTATTTTTTTTCTTGAATCCCAAGTGAATTCCACCAATCTCTGAGGATTCCTGAGAACCTTGAAGTTAGTTCTGACAGGATGATATACTTTTCTCGCTCCACCAAAATTTTGGTCACCATCCAAGTACAGAAGTATTGGATCCTTTGGGGCCATTTTGAAACATTGACGTCATCTAAGGTGAAAGTGGGGAAGCCAGTTCCAACTGGTTTTGACGCCATGGTTTCATGTCTTCTTTATGGGATTGGTTCATCCGTTATGCCTTCTTGATCCTCCTCTACTTTAGATATTTCTGGGTCTTTTGGTTGGCTCACAAATATTGGGGGATCGTCTTGTCGGAAGAGTTTGTTGTGGATTCATTGATTGATTGAGAGCTATCTTCCATTGTATCATCGTCTGATGAATTTAGAGATTCTAACCAAGTGGTATCTCCTTCTGACATGTTTCTTGGCTGGGAGACATAGAGTTCTGGAGTCTTCTAATCAGAAATCATCTGACTTTTGGGGTTGGACCCTTTATAACTTTCTCTTTGGTCTCGCCTTTTCTTGGTTTGCTTCTTGGCTGCAAGAGCATCTTTCCTTTCCCAAACCATTTTTGCAATATCGAATTTAGGTTCTTCTTTTAAGGTTTGGGTGAAAGAGATAGGATTCTGTGAGGTAGTAGGAAAGGTAGGAAAAGGTGTTGTCCAATTTTGGTGGGGAATATGCTTGTGTTGACATGGGGTAGAAGGTAGATTTTGAAGGGAAAAATGGGGTTTTTTGTGACTCTAAGCGGTCATTTCTCAAAAGTTGGATTTGTTCCTTGATTGAATTTGTCTTCTTTTTTTGTTGTTGGAAGAACTGGAAAAGTAAAGTTCCTGGCAGACAAATATCATATTGTAAATTTGCCAATCTTAGTTCCAAGACTTTGATTAGTCCTGCATGCTGATACGATGTCTGCTCCACCTTTTTCTCAATTGTTTCTACTTTGCTCATTAACTTGTTTTGTGTATGAGCCACGTTTTTTTATGATGTTGCCAATATTTTTGAGGATTTTGTTTTGGAAGATGAAAATTTCTGATTGCCAGTTCATTGTTGCCTCTATGTCACTCGTTGGGGGTTTTTCACCAGAAGGTAGTACTATATTTTTCTTGGGGATTTTTGGAGCATGGCTGATACCCTCTTTTTCAAAAGGTTGAAGTGGAGGAAAATCTTGGGTATGGTTGGAACTTGAACGGATCAACATGAATATTTGTGGGTGTGTGAATATTCGGGTTGATGGAGTTTTAGGTTCAGGTTGCTTTTTGGATTCCTGATTACGAGTTGATGGTGGTTTGGGTTTTGGGGTGGTTTCACTATCTTCCCAGCTTGGAGTAAATTTTTCTGGTAATTTTGTCCATTTTTGGGGTTTGTAATTGACAAGAAATTCATATTTACTTGGACGGCTTAATGAGCCAATTTAAGGGTCTTTATTTTCATATTTGGCTCGAAATTGCTTTTCAGTAGTTTTCCCCTTTTTCTTGGATTTTGGTTTAGCCTTGTTGAGGCCAAATCTTTCCCAATGACGCAGGTGGTGTTCATCATATTCTCCCCCTCTGATCTTCAAAACAGTCCTAGGAGTCGCAACCGAGATCCCAAGGGTAGTGTCCCGTATATGGGCATTTGAACCACCAAACTCTTTTGCCGTCTTTGTCGAAATGTTTACACCAGTCATGTTCTTCCATGATAGTTTGTATATTCCAGAAGGGTTCCCTTTTAGGGTCAGAGTCAGGGTTTGTGTCTTTGGGTTGGATCATTTGGCAAGAAAAGATGATTTTATTGGGTTTTTTGAGATGGGAATGGTCAAAGCTTATAGAAACAGTTTTGTCATTTCTTTTGGTAAAAGTTGGCTCGCCATATTGTAGAGGTTCTTCTGGTTCCCTTAACCTTTCATAATTTGTGATCCAGGAATCAATGAGAATTTTGAAAAGCTCATCTCTAGAAATTTTTCTGAGTATTTGGGTGCACATGGTGTTTCATTTGGTAGCATCAATATTCAAGAGTAAGCATTTTCTCCTCTAGGAAGGCATAGATCCATGGCATGATTTTGGACCCGCCACGCCATTTGGTGATGAAGAGTGGCTTGGATAGAATCCTTGGCTTGTGGGGCACCTTGAATTTGGACTTGGATTTTTAGTGCTTATACTTAGTTTTAACCAAGTTGTCATAATATCATTTTCTATGTTTTTGTTCAACTTTTATGATATTTTATTTCGAGTTTCTGTACTACTCTTTTATTAGGCATTAAAAATGCTTCAGTATTTCGTGACTTTTTGAAACATGCACGAATTATAAAAGAGGGTCCTTTTATAAACGACACTTAATGAAGAAGACGTATCAATTTCATAATGGTGTAAACATACGAAAGAAGAAATAGGAACACACATATTTCTTTGAATAACTTTGAGGAAGTTTTGTATCATTCGGACTTTCAAATTATATAGTACTTTACATGTATTCAAGTATCATCTATAAATCTTTCGTAATTGTTTTCTTTACAATAGATTTTACAAAATTCAAAGGTATATCTTGAAACCCGTGACTTAATATTCCCTTTAACGTAAACATTCATAAAATTTTGAAATTTACATCCACGAGTGTATTCTTCATAGGTTTTTGAATCATGCTTGCGTTTTTGGCTCTTGACTTTTCTCTTAACTTTCGATTTGTTGGGTAGGTCCTTAGGTTTGACTTGAATTCTGACTTTTCCAGTCTTCTTTGCCTTCCTTATATATAGTCCCCCAAGTGTTAGATCTTTGAAGTATGAAATCTCGAGCACTTGATTATTCATTCCATGTGGCCCATTTCCTAAAAAGGAAAAACATACGGGACTCTGAGGTATATATATTTTGGATGATGACTGCTTAACCATTTATATTTCCATCAGAAAGGTTGTAACCTTAGATCGGGAATAAAGTTTCTTCTGCGTGTCTTTCGGGTCTAATATCATCATTTGGTATGGGCTAGCTTTTTGCCTATCATCTAAAATTGTTAGTATAATCTTAACTGTATAAAACAAAAAATTTTAATCGAGTGATACCTGACCGTGGGTATTTCTTTTATTCTGAAATAATATTTCTTCAAATGAACAACATTCCAACTCGAGGGTAAAACCTTGCCATCCATAGTTTCTAACCCATAGGCGCCTTTTCCAGTAATACCTCGAGCTTTTTAAGGTCCTTCCCGATTTGGATTTAACTTTCCTGCTCTGGTTGTTTTTGTTTATTGGAAAACCTTTTTATGAACGAAGTGACCAATTTTCAAGTATCTAAGGTGAGCCTTTATGTTATAGTAACGCTCTATGATTTGTTTTTGTGCTATATTAGAGCTGCTTCTCTTCTTTGTTCGAGTAACTCTAAATTTGTTCTTAAATCCTCATTATTTGATTCTTCCATTGCGAATGTGAATCTCGTGCTTGGTTCTCCTATTTCAACTGGGATTAAAGCTTCTAAACCGTACACAAGCGAAAATGATGTTCTCCTGTAGCTATTTTTGCTTTTGTTTTATAAGCCCATAATACTCCTGATAGCTCTTCAGGCCAACTCCCTTTTGATTTCTCTAACCTTTTCTTCAAATTATTGATGATAATCTTATTTGTTGACTCAGCTTGTCCATTCGCTTCGGGGTGATAAGGTGAAGAGGTTATTCATTCAATTTCCAACTTTGAAAGAACTCTATGATTTTCGAGCATATAAAATGCGCGCCATTATCACACACGATTTCTTTTGGAACGCCAAACCGACGTATAATATTTCTCCAAATGAAATATTTCACCTCATTTTCTCGTACATGTTTGAAAGCTCCTGCCTTTACCCATTTTAAAAAGTAATGTGTTAACACTAATAAAAATTGTACCTTTCCTTTAGCTTGTGGTACAGGACCAACTATATCCATTTCTCACTTCATAAATGGCCATGGGGAAATAACCGTATGTAATAATTCAGTAGGTCGATGCATATTGTTGGCGTATCGTTGACATTTATCACACTTGGCTACAAAATTGTCTACACCTTCTTCCATTTTGGGCCAGTAGTATCCTACCATGATTAATGTTTTAACTAAAGGTCTTCCACCTGTGTTGTTTCCATAATGTCCCTCATGTACTTCATTCATCACATATTCTGTTTGATTGGGCCCAAGGCATCTTGCTAAAGGACCGCAAAATATTTTTTGATATAAATTCTCTCGAATTAAACAATAACGAGCATCTTTTCCTCGAAGCAAATGAGATTCTTTCTTGCCTTCAGGTACAATATCGTATTGTAAAAAAGTAACAATCTCGTTTCTCCAATCCTAGGTCAAATTATTAAAGCTTACCTCATGTTTATCTTTGTCAAGTGTTGAATGACATAAATGTATTACAGTAGCATTTTCTTCACTTGTTACTTCTGCACCTGAAGCAAGATTAGCCAACCCATCTGATTCTGTGTTTTCCTCCCTGGGTATTTGCACCATTTTCCATGATTGGAATTGCTTGATCAGTTCTCGTGCCTTTTCCAAGTATTGTTGCATCCGTGCCTCTCTAGCAACGTAAGTCCCTTGCATCTGATTGACTACCAGCTGAGAGTCACTTTTCATCATGATTTTCTCTATGGAGAATTCTCGTGCTAGTTCTAAACCTACAATTGCAGCTTCATACTCTGCTTCATTATTAGTAATAGGATAACACTTAATCGCCCGTCTTATAATTTCCCCAGAGGGTGGGATTAGAACAATACTCAAACCGGCTCCTTTGACATTTGAAGAGCCATCAGTGAATAAGGTCCACCTACCTGGATTAGCTCCAGTGAATATTTGTAATTCCTTTTCCACTTCAGGAATTATTTTTGTGCTAAAATATGCCAAAATCTGCTAAGACTTGAGATTTTATTGGTGTTCTAGGTTTATACATAATGTCGTATTCACTAAGTTCTATTGCCCACTTGGCTAATATGTCTGACAATTCTTGTTTATGCAAAATATTTCTTAAAGGATATGCAGTTACTATGGAGATAGGATGACATTGAAAATGTGGTCTCAATTTCCTAGATATCATAACTAATGCTAAAGCAAGTTTTTCTAGATGAGGATATCTAGTCTCGACATCTAATAAAGATTTACTAACATAATAGATAGGAGATTGTTTACCTTTGTCTTCTCTTACTAAAACTGCACTTACAGCCACCTTTGAAACTGCAAGATAAAAAATAATCTTTCACCATCTCTTGGTTTAGCCAGTAGTGGAGGATTTGATAAATATGCCTTCAAATCTTTGAGGGCTTGTTTTCATTCCTCGGTCTATTCAAACTGATTTTGCTTCTTTAATGCTGAAAAGAATTTAAAGCTTTTTTCTGAAAATTTTGAAATGAATCTTCCCAGAGCTGCAATCCTACCTGTCAATCTTTATACCTCTTTTTTGCTCGTGAGTATATCAGATTTCCTCAATAGCTTTAATATGTGAAAAATTTTACTTCAATACCTCTATTAGATACGAGAAAACCTAAAAACTTACCTGAAGCTACGCCAAAAACGCACTTTTCTGGGTCCAGTTTCTTGTTATAGCTGCGAAGGATCTCGAAGGTGTTTGATAGATGTTGAAAATGATCTTCCGCTTGTGTATATTTGACCAACATATCATCAATGTGTACTTCCATTATTTTCCCCAAGTGTTCTTGGAACATCTTGGTCACCAACCTCTGATAAGTGGCTCTGTAATTTCTCAAGCCAAAAGGTATGAGTTTGTAACAATAAGTCCCCATGTCCGTAATAAATGAAGTTTGTTCTTCGTCCAAAGGGTCCATTTTTATTTGATTATAACCAGAATACCCGTCTAAAAAGCTTAATAGTTCATGACCTGCGGTAGAATCAATCAATTGATCTATATGCGGTAAAGGGAATGAATCCTTTGGGCATGCTTTATTTAAGTCAATGTAATCTACACAAACTTTCTATCACACCTCCTTTTTCACCGATAAGGGTGATAGGGGAGTTTTTCCAATTTAAGTGACATAAATTGATTTTGGGATTATTTATTTCAGAGTCGCCACTCGAATTTTTTTTTACGGTGTTCCGAGACACCATTTATTTATTTTAAAATCCCAAATCGAGGAAATTTTGACTCTGTTTAAAAAGTCTGCGAACCAGAAATTCGGGTAAGGAATTATGTTAACCCGGGAGAAGGTGTTAGGCACTCCCGGATTTCGTGGTTCTAGCACAGTCGCTTGACTATGAATATTTGGCCTAATTATCTAATTAATTACGTGTTCTAAACTTATTGTGAAAATAAACACACACCCCCACACACAGAGTCTCCGTACTCAATGCCTCTAATTTTGAAGCAAATTAACTATAGAAGCACATATCAAAACATTGAAAGGAGATAAACTTACCTACAACTACTTTATCTCTTTCATACTCCATAATATAACAATTGATTATTAACATAGAATGAAACAACTAAAATATACGTATTTATGAATTGTGTACAACTGTGCGCCATATTATCTGTGTGTATGTGTACAAATGCAGAAACCAAAGATCACTTCACTATGCTAAGTTTCAGATCTACAACAAACTAACATATAGAATCATATCAAAAACCTCATCATAATCACACAAAAAAACAATCAAAAAAACTTGGATCTTAATTCTGAACTCAAACTCAAACAAAATTTTGCACATCAGAAGAGTGACTTTCTTGTTGTTAAGCGACATCTTAGCCCCAAAGTTGCACATCAGCACTACTACGACATTCAGTCCCTTTTATCTCTTTTGATTCAACACTCAAAATTTGACTTTTTCATCAAACCGTTCCCAATATTGACTATCGAATTTCAGGACCTACGGCATGTGAGATTTCATAGCAACTAATTTCTCAAAGGACTTGAAAGCATTTTTATGTCTCCCCGTCATCAAATAATCCCAAGCAAAGCATATCTTGTTGTTCAAAACTGGTAGAAGTCAGCCAACATTTGCCTCCATTTTTTCACCAACTTGTGTACTTGTCTTTTCGTGACCTTAGTTGGATCAACAATAGTGGTTCTTCTTCCTTCGGTTGAGAAGATGTTTTTATTACCGAGATATCTTGGATTGTTTTTGTGACTTGCCATTGCCAAACAACAAACCGACCACCTTTATCTAGCTTTTGTTTCAAAACAACAAGCGTGTTAGAATAAACGCTCTCTTTTTCTCTTTTTCTTTTTTTTCTTTTTTTTCTTCTTTTCTCTCCCTTTTTTTCGCTCTCTTCTTTTCTTTTCTTTTTTTTTTTTATTTTATTTCAAACCATTCGATCGAACCTGATGTGGGTTGCCTACGTATCATGTGGGAACATAAATCAGATCTTGCGTAACTCTTTTTTTGAATTTTTGAATTTTTTTCTTAATTTCTAAAAGAAAGACTTATAAAGAAGAAAGAAAATATTTTTTGATTTCAATTCTTTTTTTTTGGAATTTCGAAAGAAAAAAAAACTTCTAAAAAAGAAAGAAAATATTTTTGGATTTTTTGGGCCTTTATGTTAAAATCATGAAAGACTTCTAAAGAAAATATTTTTTGAATTTTGAATTTTCTTTTCAATTTCCGAAAGAAAAACTTCTAAAGAAAAATGAAAATATTTTTTAATTTTTAGAAGAAATAAAAAGAAAATATTTTTGTATTTTTTTTTTAAATTGGGGCCTAAAAGAAAGACTTTCTATAGAAGGAAGTAAATGAAATATTTTTGAATTTTTTTTTGAAAAATTGTGGAAAATAAAAAAAATGTAGAAAATCTTTTTTGGGATTTTGATTTGATTTGTCTTCTTTTTTTCGAATGAAAGACTTATATAAAGAAAATATTTTTGGGTTCTAAAACTCTTTTTTTTTTATCTTTTATTTGTTTGAATTTCCTAAGAAAAATACTCCTAAAGAAGGGATTAAAGGAAAATCTTATTTTTTTTATTTGATTTTTTTTTAAAAAAAAAAAATGGGAAATCAAAGAATGACTTTTTTAAAGAAGGAAGGAAGGGAAAATATTTTTGAATTTTTAAAAATTGAGGGCAGGAACTGATGAGGTTTGCCTACCTATCTCACATTCAGTGAGAATCAGACCCGCGTAGTTTTGCCAGTTTTGACGGAACCAGGGAAACATGACTTTTGAAAGCACTCACTTATTTTCTTTTTCCTTTTTTTTTTTTGAAAGATTTCGGCAGAGTTTCGGGTTTCAAATATCTACCTCGCATCTTTGTTTTTTTTTTTTTTAATTTTTTTTCCCATTCTAGAAGTCAGTCAACATGTAAGCCAAAATAAACAGATACGCAAGTAGCACATAAGATGCATCAGGATGGTCTTTTAAATTTGGTACACCTCTTCTAGACAGACCCAACCCCTGTGTTGAGTCCCCAAAGTCAAATGCACATGATGCAAACAAACGTTCCTACTAGGGATCTGGCATGAGGCTATGTTATTCTTTGTTTAAATCCTGGGGTTTATTGTTCTGGACCTGGATTACTCGAGCGGACAGCTCGAGGGGTGGGGGAGGGGGGAGCGTACCGGGAATACAGAAGCTTCACCGGCTTTGCAACTTGTCCGAACCTCGTTCTAAAATTTTGATATGACTCTAATAGAAAAGAAGTCACACGAAGTGCACACTTCCCAGATGATTTAGAAGACTCAGAGAGAAGAGGGTTTCAACACAATTTATATACGGTTCAGATAATATCAAAGCGGTAAAAAGCGGCATTTAACACATTAGGTTCAAACATGTAAAATCAGATAATAAAGCCAAATATAACAGTTATTCTAAGCTCGAATTCTGAACGTTGAACTAGAGATTCTGGGTTCGATCCCCAACAGATTCGCTAGAGCTGTCACACCACCTTTTTCACCGATAAGGGTGATAGGGGATTTTTTCCAATTTAAGTGACATAAATCGATTTTAGGATTATTTATTTCAGAGTCGCTACCCAGATTTTTTTTTACGGTGTTCCGAGACACCATTTATTTATTTTAAAATCCCAAATCGAGGAAATTTTGACTCTGTTTAGAAAGTCTGCGAACCATAAATCCAGGTAAGGAATTCTGTTAACCCGAGAGAAGGTGTTAGGCACTCACGGATTTCGTGGTTCTAGCACAGTCGCTTAACTATAAATATTTGGCCTAATTATCTAATTAATTACGTGTTCTAAACTTATTGTGAAAATAAACACACACACCCACACACAGAGTCTCCGTACTCAATGCCTCTAATTTTGAAGCAAATTAACTATAGAAGCACAAATTAAAACATTGAAAGGAAATAAACTTACCTACAACAACTTTCTCGCTTTCATACTCCATAATCTAACAATTGATTATTAACATAGAATGAAACAACTAAAATATATGTATTTATGAATTGTGTACAACTGTGTGCCATATTATCTGTGTGTATGTGTACAGATGTAGAAACCAAAGATCACTTCACTATCCTAACTTTCAGATCTACAACAAACTAACATATAGAATCATATCAAAAGCCTCATCATAATCACACAAAAAAATCAATCCAAAAAACTTGGATCCTAATTCTGAACTCAAACTCAAACAAAATGTAAACTCAAAGATTAGGCCAAGCTAAATTCAATAATTAACAAAAGGATCGACCATCTATTAAAAAATAATACTCACAGCAGCAACGCCGCCAATATAAACACAAAGTTAACTCAAATATTAAACAACATCCATTCGTGCCTAAGTTTATTCAAGCTCAAAAAAGGATAATAAACAATACTAATTAAAGGAACGGTTAAAGACTGACCTTTATATTGATGAACAAAGCTGACAATTTACAACTCAATCAGAACAAATAGAGCGACAGCCGTCAGACTAGAGTACTGAAGCTGCTATTTGAGAAGAGAGAGAGCCTGTTCTGAACAGAAGCGGAAACGATGGCGTAGCGTTGTAATACAATATTGTCCGCTTTGTACCCAAACTCGTGTGACTTTAAAATGTGTTACTAGGGTATAAGACTTGTTTACTTATATATCCGGTATCCCTATTGTATTATATCGGTGTGGGATTCACCTAGGGTGTCACAAAAATTTCCTTTCATATCTACCATTGTCTAATTTACTCTCTATTTCTTTCAAAACATTTACACTCAAAATCAAGTTTCATAGAATACAAATATGATTCTCAAAATATTAGTTAATTGGAATTGAATTTACGTTTCGACTATTTATAATGCGATTTTTTAGAAGTTTTAGTTTACTGCATTTGACCATTATTTAAAGCTTATCGAATTTGAGAAATATTTTCTAAAAATTACTATTTAATACAAAAAATGCACAAGTTTTTTTGTAGGATCAGAAGCTTTACAGATAAAAAAGAATTCTGAACCGCAACAGAAACGGAAAATTTGATTGCGAATTATCATCTTTGTTTATTCAATTAACCAATCAAATCAACTCGGCTTCGTTTCGGATAACTAGTCATACTAGTTTTAGGGTATGCATGTTGTCACGACCCGGAATTCCCACCTTCGGGACAGTGATGACGCCTAACATTTCACTTGCTAGTCAAGCCAACGTTAGAGAATCATTAGCCATTTTTTATTCAATTAGGTAAATAAAGTCAATTAAGCTAAAACGAAATAAAATGAGGGCGGAATAACATAAATACCCATAATATTTACTACAATCCGGATTTGGAGTCACAATTCACGAACTTCTAGGATTTTCTACAAGCAAAGTCTGAAAGAAATACAACTGTTTGAATGGAAGAAACAGTAAAAATAGGGGAAGATAGATGGGGACTTCAAGGTCTGCGAACGCCAACAGATCTATCTTGAGTCTCCAATAAACCAGTCCGAGCTGCTACGCATCTCAATCAGCTGGGACCAATGCCAAAATATGAACAAGAAGTGCAGAGAATAGTATGATTACAACCGACCCTATGTACTTTGTATGTGCCGAGCCTAACCTCGACAAAGTAGTGACGAGGCTAAGGCGGGTCACTCACACTACAACTTGTACACAATATATATAATATAGATAGAAAAGGAAATACATAATAAAATAAAGCAGTCAATTGAAAATAATAGCTACAACTTCAGGAATAAGCCAGCGACGTTCAGAATTTACTGTCATGACCCAAACTACCAAGCGTGATGGCGCCTATCGTGGTACTAGGCCAGCTGACTCATTACCAAAAATGATGCAATATTTCGTTTCAGAATATACTTTCAAGCTTTTTAACAATAAAACTTTCATAAGAAATTCAAATCAAAGAAAAATGCAGAAAGAAATGCCCGACATCGGGTGTCACTAGTCATGAGCGTCTACAATATCTGTCTAATAATACCAAGACTAATACAAGCTGGAAAACAACAAAAAAATCTATCGAAATATAGGAGGGAGAAGAGCAGGGCTGCGATTGCCAGGCAACTACCTTGCCAACTCCGATAGGTATATGACAGCAAAATCAACACTCGCTACCACATCCAGAAACACTTAGATCTGCACACAAGGTGCAGGGAGTAACGTGAGTATGGGAACTCAGTAAGTAACAACAATAAATAAGGACTGAGAATTTGTAACGAGCAGTAAAACACATAAAGTCCACCTCATGAAATCTTAGTAAAATACAACATGCTTTCAAATCAGTATTTGAGTCAAATCATCTCGTTTAAAACCCAGTTTCGGTGGAAAATTATTTAAAGATATTTTTCAACTGTTTCAACAGAGGAACAATGCAAAGGAGAGTGAAACTGATGAGGTCATAAATTGTCCCTCTGGGATAACATCACTCATATACAGCCCCTCGGGCATACCTCACAATCACTCGTAACAGCCCGTCAGGCATACCTTACCATCACTCATGCCTCCTAGTCACTCAGCACTCGGCACACAACATTCACACTCAGTAGGTACCTGCGCTCACTGGGGTGTGTACAGACTCTAGAGGGGCTCCTTCAGCCCAAGCGCTATATCAAGCCAAATCATGGCATAAATCACTCAGCCCCTCGACCTATATCAAACATGATGTGGCGTGCAGCCTGATCCCATAAATATCCTCACAAATCAGGCCCTCGGCCTCGCTCAGTCATAAACCTCACAAGCCGCTCGGGCTTTTAGTAAAAACATGGAACTCAGCCAAAAACACCATTTATATGCATCAAAACAGAGTAATAAAACTGACTTATGTAGTAAACATGAATAACCATGACTGAGTATAGAATTTAAATCGAGAACAGTGAGAGGATAGTAAGAAAACGCCCCTAAGGGTCCAAACAGTATTGGCACAAGGCCCAAACATGGCATTCAACCCAATTTTACAGAATATCTTTGTAAAACACATAAGTATCATATAGTTTCAACAAAATACGAAACTTTACAGTTACTACGGGACGGACCAACTAACAATCCCCAACGATGCATGCCCACACGCCCGTCACCTAGCATGTGTGTCACCTCAAAATAGTAAAATAATACGAAATTCGGGGTTTCATACCCTCGGGACTAGATTTACAATCGTTATTTACCTCAAACCGGACAAATCTCTAACCGAGATTCTATTGCCTCTCGACTCGGCCTCCAAATGCTCTAAATCTATTCAAAATCAGTATATTACCATCAATATACGCTTACGGAATGAATTCCACAAGAAAAACTATCAAATTAGACCAAAATCCCGAAATTGACTCAAACCCTGCCCCGGACCCACGTCTAGAAATCCGAAAAAGTTACAAAACTAGAAAGCCCACTCACTCATGAGTCCAATCATACCAAATTTATCGAAATCCAACCTCATTTGGTCCCTCAAATCCCCAAATCAAACACTCCAATTCCCAAGCCCTAATCCTCTCATTTTCATCCCTAATTTCCACTAATTACATGATTAAACAACGGGAAATTACCATAAACACGAGTATTAGGGTTCAAGTAACTTACCTCAATGAAAACCCCGTTGAATCCCTCTTCAAATCACTCCCAAAAGCTCCAAAACCGAATAAAAATAGTGAAGAATGCACCAAAATTTGCGAAGTGTGCAATATATACCTTCTGCCCAGGCTTCTTGCACCTGCGGCCTTTTTCTTGCACCAGCGGCACCGCACATGCGGCCAAACAATCACACCTGCGGAAATCACTAAACTCACCAGCTTCTGTACCTGCACCCCATGCCTCGCACCTGCGGGCTCGCAGGTGTTGCCAAGACTGCGCATTCGCGCTCGACCCTCAGCTTCCAAATTTCTGCATCTGCGCACCTTCCCTCCGCGCCTGCGACCTCGCACATGTGGCTCCCCTTCATAATGTGCGGAAACACTAGAAAAGCTTACACCAGCAGCTATTTCAGCTGTTCGCAACACTAAAACCAATATGCTAACCATCCGAGACACACCCGAGGCCCTCGGGACCTCAACCAATAATACCAACAAGTCACATACCAACATACGAACTTAATCGAACCTTCATAACTCCCAAAACAACATCAAAACATCAAATCGGCATCGGATTCAAGCCTAAGAACAAACTTCAAAATTCCGCAAACGATTCCGAAACCTACCAAACCACGTCCGAATAACCTCAAGTTTTGGACAGAATTCACAAATGACACTACGAACCTACTTCTACTTCCGGAATTCAATTCTGACCCCGATATCTAATTTTTCACTGCTGATCAAAATCGCCAAATTTCCAACTTCCGCCAATTAAAACCTAATTCTACCATGGACCTCCAAATTATATCACGGACACGCTCCTGACTCCAAATTAACCTAACGGAGCTATCCGAACCATAAGAACCAAAATTCGAGATCGTTTACTCATATGTCAACATCTGGTTGACTTTTCCAACTTAAACTTCTAAATAGGAGACTAAGTGTCTCATTCCACTCTGAAACCACTCCGTACCCCAACCAACCAACCGATACAACACAATACAGTTGAATAACACATAAAGAAGCAGAAATGGGGGAAACGGGGCTATAACTCACGAAACGACCGGCCAGGTCGTTACATCCTCCCCCTCTTAAACAAACGTTTGTCCTCGAACGAGTCTAGAAACATACCTGAAGTCTCAAATAGGTGTATATATTTTCTCCGCATCTCCCACTCGGTCTCCCAGGTGGCCTCCTCCACATGTTACCCTCTCCACTGCAACTTTACTAAAGTTATGTCCTTTGACCTCAACCTTCGAACCTGCAGATCCAAATTAGCCACCGGCTCTACATCATAAGTCATATCACCCTCCAACTGAACCGTGCTGAAGTTCAAAGCATAGGACGGATCGCCAACATACTTTTGAGGCATGGAAACATGAAATACCGGATGCACACTCAACAAAATGGGTGGCAAAGCAAGCTTATAAGCCATCTCCCCTATCCTCTTAAGCACCTCAAAAAGCCCAATGAACCGGGGGCTCAACTTGCCCCTCTTCCCAAACCTCATAACACCCTTCATGGGCGATACCTTCAGAAAGACCTTCTCCCCAACCATAAATGACACATCACGGACCTTCATGTCCGCATAACTCTTCTGCCTAGATTACACCGTGCGAAGCCGCTCCCGAATCAATTTTACCCTGTCTAAATCATCCTGAACCAAGTATGTACCCAAGATCCTAGCCTCACCTGGCTCAAACCATCCAACCAGAGATCTACACCTCCTCCTCTCGTATAAGGCCGCGTATAAAGCCAGTTGAATACTTGATTGATAACTGTTATTATATGCAAACTCCGCGAGTGGAAGAAACTGGTCCCATGAACCACCAAAATCAATAACACAATTGCTCAACATGTCCTCTAATATCTGGATAGTGTGCTCCGGCTGCTCGTCCGTTTGAGGGTGAAAAGTTCTGCTCAACTCAACCCGAGTACCTAACTCTCGTTTCACGACCCTCCAAAATTGCGATGTGAACTGAGTACCTCTATCAGAAATGATGGAAACTGGGACACCATGCAGGCGAACAATCTCTCGAATATAAACCTGAGCCAACCACTCTGAAGTGTAAGTAGTACCAATAGGAATAAAGTACGCGGACTTGGTCACCCAATTTACAATAACCCAAATAGCATCGAACTTCCTCGAAGTCCGTGGGAGCCCAGCTACAAAGTCCATTGTGATCCACTCCCACTTCCACTCCAGAATATATAATCTCTGAAGAAATCCACCCGGCCTCTGATGCTTATACTTAACCTACTGACAGTTGAGACACCGAGCTACAAACCCAACTATATCCTTCTTCAATCGCCTCCACCAATAGTGTTGTCTCAAATCCTAGTATATTTTCACAACACCTGGATGGATGGAACACCGCTCCTCAAGGATAAACTCCCGAAGCCCATCTATATTAGGCACACATATCCGGCCCTGCATCATCAACACGCCATCATCACCAATAGTCACATCCCTAGCATCATCTCGCTGGACCCTGTCCTGAAGAACAAGAAACTGGGGGTCATCATACTGACGCTCCCTGATACGGTCATAAAGAGAAGACATGGAGACCACGCAAGCCAATACTCGACTAGGCTCCAAAATATCCAATCCCACAAGGTGGCCCGCTAAGGCCTGAACATCCAATGCCAAAGGTCTCTCTACTACTGGAAGATATGCTAAACTCCCCAAACTCTCTGCCCGGCGACTCATAGCATCGGCCACCACATTGGGCTTCCCTGGATGGTATAGAATAGTGATATCATAGTCCTTAAGAAGCTCCAACCATCTCCACTGACGTAAATTAATATCCTTCTGTTTGAACAGATGCTGCAGACTTCGGTGATCAGTACAAATCTCACAATGAATCCCATACAAATAATGACGCCAAATCTTTAAGGCGTGAACAATGAGTGCTAAATCAAGATCATACATCGGATAATTTTTCTCATGGGTCTTCAAGTGGCGCGAGGCATAGGCAATCACCCTACCCTCCTGCATCAAAACAATACCAATTCCTACCCTCGAGGCATCACAATACATAGTATAAGAACCTGAAGCTGATGGAATAACTAACACTGGAGCTGTGGTCAAAGTAGTCTTGAGCTTCGGAAAGCTCTCCTCAAACTCATCCGACCACCTTAATGGAGCACCTTTTTGGGTCAATTTGGTCAAGGGCGAAGCAATAGATGAAAATCCCTCTACAAAATGATGGTAATAACCCGCCAAACCAGGAAAGCTCCTAATCTTCGTGGCTGAGGACGACCTAGGCCAACTCTGCACTGCCTCTATCTTCTTCAGATCCACCTGAATACCCTTGTTGGACACCACGTTCCACAAGAATGCTACTAAACTGAGCCAAAACTCACACTTGGAGAACTTTGCATAAAGTTTCTCCTCTATAAATCTCTATAATACAATCCTCAAATGTTGAATATGCTCCTCCTGGTTACGAGAGTACACCAGGATGTCATCAACGTATACAATGACGAAGAAGTCCAAATACCGCTGGAATACACTATTCATCAAATGCATGAACACTGCTGGGCCATTGGTCAGCCCAAAAAACATCACCAACAACTCATAATATCCACAATGGGTCCTAAAAGTTGTCTTATGAATATCTGAATCCCAAATCTTCAGTTGGTGATACCCGGACCTCAAATCAATCTTAGAGAACACCCTCGCTCCCTGAAGCTGGTCAAACAAATCATCAATACTAGTCAAAGGATACTTGTTCTTGACTGTGACCTTCTTCAACTACCTGTAATCAATGCGCATTCTCATGGAATCATCCTTCTTGTTTACAAATAAAACTAGTGCACCCTAAAGTGACACACTAGGCCGAATAAACCCCTTATCTAAGAGTTCCTGAAGCTGTTCTTTCAATTCCTTTAACTCCACCGGTGACATACGATACAGTGGAATAGAAACAGGCTGAGTGCCCGACACCAAATCAATACCAAAGTCAATATCCCTGAAGGCAGCATGCCCGACAGGTCTACAGGAAACACATCCGAAAAATCACAGACCACAGGCACAGAATCAATAGTGGGAGACTCTGCACTAACATCTATCACAAAAGCCAAATAAAATAGGCAGCCCTTCTCAACCATACGCTAAGCCATCAAGTATAAAACCACCCTACTCGGTACATAAACACTCAACCCTCGGTAATCCCGACATCGCTTAAGTCACGATCTTAGCATGACAATCTAGAACAACATGACATGAAGATAACCAATCCATGCCCAATATCACATCGAAGTCAACCATACTCAGAAACAATAGATATACTCGGGTCTCCAGACCCCCAATAGTCACCACAAATGACCGATATATGCGGTCCACAACAATAGTATCGCCACAGGAGTAGATACATGAACAGATGAAACTAAAGACTCGCGGGGCATATCCAGAAAATGAGAAAAATATGAGGAAACATATGAATATGTGGAACCATGGTAAAATAATACTGAGGCATCTCTGTGACAAACTAAAACAATACTTGTGATCACGACATCTGAAGCCATAGCATCTGGTCTGGCTAGAAGTGCATAGAAACGGTCCTGACCACCACCTGATCGACCTCCCCCTCTAGGGAGACCCCTAGCTGACTGACCTCCACCCCTAGCTGGCTGGGCAGGTGGGGACGTAACTAGAGCTGAAGTCGATGGCTGAATCATCTGCTGAGATGAACCCCCATGACGACGAGGGCACTGCCTCCACATATGCCCAAACTCTCAACACTTAAAACATCTCTCTGATGCGGGGGACGGGGCCTGAAGGTAACCCATAGCACCAGGATAACTGGTAGAAGAATGTAGCATGGAGGAGCCCTAAACTGATGGAGCACGGGACAAACTCTGGGCTGGGAGGTCACTAAATAATGAGTGGCCTTGATGATAACTGTGATAACCATGCCCCGATAATGCACCATGGTGAACTGGGCGAGCTGTTTGAGCTTGTCTAAATGGACTGCCTCTGCCGTGCTGAAACTGGCCCCATATGGAGCACCACTGAATCCACCTTGACCACGAGGCCTCTTAGCCTCCCTCTCACTCTTCTGTTGACCACAAACCATCTCAATTTTTTGAGCAATATCGACAACCTTATCAAAAGTAGAACCAGACACTCTCTCCCTAGTCATAAGCAATCGAAGCAGAAAATCGAGGCCACCTATAAACCTCTTGATCCTCTCTTAGTCTGTGGGAACCAACCAGGCCGCATGACGAGGAAACTTGGAGAACCGCATCTCATACTATGTAACAGACATATCACCCTATCGAAGCTGCTCGAACTATTTGCGCAGCTCCTCTCTACGGGACTCAGGTACAAACTTCTCCAGAAAGAGAATGGAGAACTGCTGCCAAGTAAGGGGTGCTGCGCCAACTGGCCTACACCTCACGTAAGCCTCCTACCAACTAAATACAGCCCGAGAGATATGGAACGTAGTGAATGAGACCCCACTGGTCTCCAGAATACCTGATGTCTGAACCATCCTCTGACACTTATCCAACAAACCCTGTGCATCCTCACCCTCAACACCACTGAACGACAGAGGCTGGAGTCTCCCAGACCTCTCTAATATGCGCTGCTCATCCTTAGGCATAATAGGAACTACATAGTCCTGAGAAGCTGCAATCGGCTGGACTAGTAGTGCCCCCGGTGTCTGAAGTCCCTAAACCACTTACTCAGGTGTGCGAGCAGTGGGTGTCTGAGTGCCTCCCCCGGCCTGAGAAGTGGTTGCGTCTGTAGTAACTGAGACCGCCTGAGAAAGTCCAGTACACACTGATAATATCTAAGCTAGGGCCTCTTGAAGGCCAGGAATCACAATAGGCAAATGGGGTGCCCGAGCTGGTCCCGTTGGAGAATCTGCGGTTGGGACCTGATCTGAAGCAACATGGGGGTCTACAGGTAGTGCCCTGGCTGTTGCGTAGGTTGCACCCCTACCCCTACCACGGCCTTAGCCTCTCGCGGTCTTGACTGGTGGTACTGGTGGCTGGTCACCCTGTCCGATAGTGCGGGTCCTCACTATATGTGAAAGAATGAAACAATATAAATTAAGTTACCAGAATCAATGGATTACCACAACAAGAATTCAAGAATGTGAGATTTTTCCTAAGGGTTCTGCAGCCTCTCGAAGATAAGTACGGACGTCTCTGTACCGATCCGCAAGACTCTACTAAACCTGCTTATGACTTGTGAGACCCAAACTACGAAGTCGTGATGGTGCCTATCGTGGTACTAGGCCAACCAACTCATTACCAAAACGATGAAATATTTCATTTCAGAATATAACTTTCAAGCTATTTAACAATAAACCTTGCATAAGAAATTAAAATCAAAGAAAAATACGGAAAGAAATGCCCGACATCGGGTGTCACCAGTCATGAGTGTTTACAATATCTGTCTAATAATACCAAGACTAATACAGTCTCGAAAGAAACTAAAACATCTATAGGAAGATAGGAGGGACAATAACAGGGCTGCGAACTCCAGGCAGCTACCTTGCCAACCCCGATAGGTATATGACAGCAGCATCAACACTTGCTACCACGTCCAGAAACACCTGGATCTGCACACAAAGTGCAGGGAGTAACATGAGTACGCCAACTCAGTAAGTAACAACAGTAAATAAATACTGAGCACTAGTGACAAGCAGTAAAACATATAAAGTCCACATCATGAAATCTCAGTAAAATACAAAATGCTTTCAAATCAGTATTTAGTCAAATCATCTCGTTAAAAACTCAGTTTCGGTGAAAAATCATTTAAAGATATTTTTCAACAGCTTCAACAGAGGCTCAATGCAAATGAGAGTGAAAATGTTGAAGTCATAAGCAGACCCTCAGGAAAAACATCAGTTATATGCAACCCCTCGGGCCAACCCTCACATTCACTCATAAATAGACCCTCGGGCATACCTCAGAATCACTCGTAACAGCCCCTCGGGCATACCTCACCATCACTCATGCCTCCCAGTCACTCAGCACTCGAAACTCGCACTCAGTAGGTACCTGCGCTCACTGGGTGTGTGTACAGACTCCGGAGGGGCTCCTTCAGCCCAAGCACTATATCAAGCCAAATCATGGCATAAATCATTCATGCCCTCGGCCTAGATCAAACATGCTGCGGTGTGCAGCCCGATCCGATAAATATCCTCACAAATCAGGCCCTCGGCCTCGCTCAGTCATAAACCTCAATAGTAACTCGGGCTTTTAGTAAACACAGGGAACTCAGCCCAAAACAACATTTATATGCATCAAAACATAGTAATAAAACTGAGTTATTCAGTATACAGGTATAACCATGGCTGAGTATAGATTTTCAATCGAAAACAGTGAGAGGATAGTAAGAAAACGCCCCTAAGGGTCCAAACAGCATTGGCACAAGGCCCAAACATGGCATTCAGCCCAATTTTATAGAATCTCTTTCTAAAACACATAAGTATCATATAGTTTCAACAAAATACGCAACTTTATAGTTACTACGGAACGGACCAAGTCACAATCCCCAATGTTGCACGCCAACACGCCCGTCACCTAGCATGTGCGCCACCTCAAAATAGTCAAATGATACGAAATCCGGGGTTTCATACGCTCAGGACTAGATTTATAATCGTTACTTACCTCAAACCGGACAAATCTTTAACCGGTGATTCTTTAGCCTCTCGACTCGACCTCCAAATGCTCTGAATATGTTCAAAATCAATAAATTACCATCAATATACGCTAACAGAATGAATTCCACAAGAAAAACTATCAAATTAGACCAAAATCCCGAAATCAAATCCAACCAGGCCCCTGAACCCACGTCTCGAAACCCGACAAAAATTACAAAACTAGAAAGCCTGCTCACTCACGAGTCCAACTATACCAAATTTATTGAAATCCGACCTCATTTGGTCCCTCAAATCCCCAAATCAAACTGTCCACATCCCAAGCCCTAATCCCCTCATTTCATCCCTAATTTCTACTAATTACATGATTAAACAACGGTAAATTACCATAAACACGATTATTAGGGCTCAAATAACTTACCTCAATGAAAACCCCCTTGAATCCCTCTTCAAATAACTCCCAAAAGCTCCAAAAACCGAATAAAAATGGTGAAGAAGGCACCAAAATTTGCGAAGTGTGCAATATATACCTTCTGCCCAGGCTTCTCGCACCTGCGTCCTTTTTCTCACACCAGCGGCATCGCACATGTGGCCAAAACATCGCACCTGCAGAAATCACTAAACTCACCAGATTCTACACCTGCGCCTCATGCATCGCACATGCACGCTCGCAGGTGTGGCCAAGACTGCGCGCTCGACCCTCAGCTTCCAAATTTTTGCATATGTGCACCTTCCCTCTGCGCCTACGACCTAGCAGGTGCGGAAACGCCAGAAAAGCTCACACAAACAGCTATTTCAGAAGTTCAAAACACTAAAACCAATCCGCTAACCATCTCAAACACACTCGACGCCCTCGAGACATCAACCAATAATACCAACAAGTCGCATACCAACATACAAACTTATTTGAACCTTCGGAACTCTCAAAACAACATCAAAACACCTAATCAACCTCGGATTCAAGCCTAAGAACTTCTAAACTTCCAAATTCTGCAAACGATGCTGAAGCCTACCAAACCACGTCCGAATAACCTCAAATTTTGCACACATTTCACAAATGACACTACGAACCTACTCCAACTTTCGAAATTCCATTCTGACCCCGATATCTAATTTTCCACTGCCGACCAAAATTGCCAAATTTCCAACTTCCGCCAATTCAAACCTAATTCTACCACGGACCTCCAAATTACATTCCGGACAAGCTCCTAAATCCAAAATCACCTAACGGAGCTATCTGAACTATAAAAACCCAAATCCGAGATTGTTTACTCATAAGTCAACATTCGGTTGCGTTTTCCAACTTAAACTTCTAAATAGGATACTAAGTGTCTCATTCCACTCCGAAACCACTCCGGACCCGAACCAACCAACTCGATACAACACAATACAGCTGAATAATACATAAAGAAGCAGAAATGAGGGAAACGTGGCTATAACTAACGAAACGATTGACCGACTGGTTACATTTACTAATCCTTAAGTGCAAAAGAAAGTACCGTAAAACTAATACAAATCAGGGAAATATAAACACATAGGCTGTTTTCACGCACAACCTGTTCCCACCGTACATCACATAATCCTCCCTTATTTACTCGTAACAACATTAACAACAATGAATGAATATATATAAATGTGTGTTGCGGCGCGCAAACCCGATCCCACCATATCAAAATATCATAGTCATAGTTCACCCTTATTCCACCAAGATAATCCACCCTTATTGCACTTGTTACGGGGCGCAACCCTATCCTACCGTACAGTATAAATTCACCCTTATTGCACCATATTATTTCACTCTTATTTCACCTGTTGCGATGTGCAACCCGATTCCACCATATCAATACCAAGTACTCAATGTGCATAGTAAAACTTACAATTTGAATCACGAAAATCCTTTACAATCCCTAAGTACCCAACTGAAACAAATAAGAAACCTTGTACAACATGATAATCGACATAAGTAATACTACACAGCGAGACCATCCCAGAAATTACAACTAGAAGGTACAAATAAACCAATTTGAGCAAATTGTAGGAGATAATAAAACAATGAAAAGATATAATATCATAAACATGAGGGAACATCGACTAACAGGTAGAAATTATGCATGGAAACACATTTAGAGCATATAACAATTAAGACATGGAAAGAGATAATTAAAGAAAAGCGGAATAACAGGAAAAATAGATAATTTTGCGGTGCATAAGAACTCATCACCTCGCTTATACACCGCTCACATGCAATTCACATAGAACATAGTCCTAGGGTTCCTAATTTCCTCAAGTCAAGGTTAGACACAACACTTACCTCGCTCGAAAGGCCGCTCAATGCTCAACCACAGTTTTTCCTATAGAATATGACTCCAAACCACTCGTATCTAACCACAATTGACTCAATAACATCAATTGCTAAAGGAATCAATTACTTTAGAATTCTCAAACTTTCCCCCAAAAAATCAAAAATCGACCCCGGGCCTGCTTGGTCAAAATCCAAGGTTCAGACGAAAATTCATTTACCCATTCACTCCCGAGGCTGATTATGTAATTAGTTTCGGAATCCGACTCCAAATTGAGGTCTAAATTCTCAATTTGTAAAACATAGATCTGGGTATGTTTGCTCAAAACGTTGATCGAAGTTAATTAAAATGATTTTAAAGGAAAAATTCTTATTTGTATCAGTTTTTTAATGTATAAGCTTTCTGGAAGAACACCCCGTACTGTGCACGCAAATCGAAGAAGGCTAAAATAAGGTATTTGAGGCCTCGAAACACATAATTAAGTTCTAAAACATAAGATGACCTATCGCATCATCACACACGTGTACTATATCTCAATGAACATTTTTTTTAAAATTACATAAGTATTATATTAAATTTGTGTTTGAGTTCTAAAATAAACATTAAAAAAAGTGTGACTTTTTAAATATTATTGATTCCAATTAACCAACTTCACGAAGGAAGAAACTCTCAAGAACGAAATGCAATTGCCTATTTTTATAATTAATAAGAAATATCATATTAATCGTCCGACATATTAGAACAGGCTAAAGTACAATTGCAAAAAGTATTATCCAATAGATATATTTTTATTAATCTAAACTTTCTTGAATTGTAAAAGGGTTATGTTAATCTATGAGAAAAAATTATGGTCTTATGTTAAAAAAATCGCCTAAACTTTGCACGAAATTAGTTACATCCCTAGACAAATTGTAGTCCTAGTTACCCACCAAAGTTGGATATCTTGTTATTCCTGAGCATTATATATATATTCACCTTCAAGAACGTGTAACTGAAAAAATAACTTTCAAATGTAATATTTTTCAATCGTTAATACAATTATTTATTGTTAGAACATAATTGTATATTTCTTCTTGCTTCATCTTAATAAATAGCGGATGTGTCCTCCTAAGTTAATTTCCTAAATTCAAGAGTCACTATTAGATGTAGGAAGAGAAATAATGAGTAACCTCTCACTAGAAAACCAAATAGGAAACCAAAATCAAATTCCACTAAAGCCTCCTGACATAATCTCACCACAAACCCCTACTACAGTATCCTACAAGGATAAACTATTTCAAGATGAATTCTTCATTACCAACGCACACTCACTGAAAAGGACCTCAACAATTTCAATGGATATTCAATCATCGGAAATGGAAGCAACTAAACTAGTGAAGTTGTCACAAAATGTGAAACAAATAATTCTAACGGAGGATGACAGTAAATGCATATACAATCCTTGGAGATATTCAGTCATTATTAAGCTTATGGGTAAGATCCTAGTGCATCACTATCTAAAAAAGAAGATACATGATTTGTGGAAGACAAATGAAAATTTTCCACTAACTGACCTCGGAGAAGATTATTATACGGTTAAGTCTGCTAAAGAGGAAAACATAACCAAGGTACTAATAAATGGACCTTGGTTTATAAATAGCTTTTTCTTATCAGTAAAAAATGGGTGCCAAATTTTGTAGTTAAGAAAGCACAACAAAGTTACACTGCAGTATGGGTACAACTGCCACAACTTCCCACGAAATTTTACGATGGAACTATCCTAAAAAAAATTGGAAATAGTATTGGGAAATTACTTAAAGTGGACGCATGTACATCAGCCACATTAAGGGGAAGATATGCAAGGCTTTGTGTGGAATTTTCATTAGAGCAACCAGTGCAAAATCGCATAATGGTTCGGCATCACAAGCAGCCTATCATATACGAAGGAGAAAATATTCTATGCAAAGTTTGCGGAAGGATAGAGTATACATGACATAATTGTTCTTACTCTACTCAACCAATCAATCAAAAGGGAGATCAACCAATATTGGAGAACAACACAACCCATGCAAGCAGCTACTCATGAGTGGCAGACGATTTCATTCCCTAAGAAAAGCCAGGCTAAGTTGTCCAACCAGTCTAATATTGCTAGCTCATCAATGACCCCAAATATTAATGTCTGCATCTATGATGTTTCTACTGGTAAGTATCTTACCACACAACTGTTTAACCAAAGAATTAGACCCTTTGACTAAAGCTTATTTTTAAGATGAATGCGAGTTACTGATAATCGAGATAATGAAAAAATGAAGAATAGACAATATTACAGAAATAAAAGATCGAAGTTGATTGTATTTCGAGAATCAGATGCTTTTACAAGATGTATTCCCCTCCCTTATAAAGGTATTCTTATAACGTACGACTGCTGCTATAGTTACTCATTAATGACTAATTATGACATTAATGAGGCGTTACAAAGGATAATGGTAAATAGGGGTTCAGTTACATAACGTTCGAGTAATTAATTGTGGGTTCGTGAATCTGACCGTAGCTTTGTCTAGATTCATTTTGACCATGCCTCTCTCCCGTTTTGATCAAATTGAACTTCCCGTGGATGATAAGTTCGTGGGTTTACTGAATCGTGTCTCTTTGTACCGTACCTCTTCAAAGAGTTATTTCCAGTTATCGTGTTTTCCCGTGTCCACGTGACTAGCTGAGTTGTCAAAAGCTGGCTTACGTGTGAAACTCTTTTTTACCAGTACAGATAGTCCCCCCCACTTACCATATATTTAACGATTAATATTTGGTAAGTGGATATTCATTTATGGCGGGAATATTTTTCCGCCGCTTTTCCTTGAATCATTGTATCCTTCTCTGTACCATAGGCGTCTTTTTGTCACTTCCATTTAATGCTCATACCACGTGTCCTTTTCGGATTGGTTCTGCATTTACTCAGCACCTTTTAGGGCTTTTTTCGGTTGTGCCAGTCCTGAAGTGACATCTTCAATTATGACTTTTCATCATTATTTTCCTTTTTCATCATGTTTGACGGTGATCTTCGAGTATAAATACATGTTTTCTTTTCTTTGCATCCATGAAACACTTTTCTACTTCTGTTTTCTATAAAAAAAAAACATTCTTCTTTGCCTTTGTAAGCATGTCTTCTTCAAACCAACCTCAAATAGTAATAGACATTGAAATCTTAGCGTCATATTCTACTCCGACTAGGAGTCAGAGGGATGGTAGACTTAGAAGTCTAGGATCCACTCATTTGAGGGGCTCTTCTTCTTCTCAAATAGTTCCTTCTTCTTCCACTAGATCTCCTATTATTCCGAGATTTAGGGTTTCTCGATCTTTGTCTAGAGGTAGAGGCGAACGCCTTCGTGAACCTGGAGTCGATGAAATTTTCCATGCTGAGTTTGTTTTCGCTAGGGATAATCAAGTTCTTGTTGATTAGTCTTCTTCTCTTGATAGTGTAGAAAGATACCCAACCCTTATAACTGAGGGTCAGATTTCCCTTGTTCGAAGGGAGTGCTCATGGAAATCTGACTTTCCTGTCTATATTCCGAATAGTAATCAAAGAATAACGTCTTACAAGACGGCATATTCTTTTGTTTATACTTATCCCTTCACTTTAGGGTTTAGACCCCCCATTGACCCAGTTATAATTGAGTTTTGCCATTTTTTCAATATATGCTTAGGACAAGTTGGCCCGCTTATGTGGCGAGTTGTCGCATGCCTTAGAAGTTTGGATTCTTTAGCCTCGGTTCCTTTTACCTTCAACCATATTATTCACCTCTACTCTCCTACCTTATTTCATGAAGGGGTTTTTACTCTGACTTCTAGGATCAAAAGAGTGTTAGTAACCCCTGGAGGCGATAAGGATAGGGGTTGGTACCTTCGTTATGTTGTTGTACCCACTGCTGGTTTAGTGGGTGAAGAAAGTCTTCCCTTCCCTGAGAAGTGGAATCGCGCACGTGAGTATGCTTTATCTCACATTTACTTTTTCTTGTTTTGACTTGAGATGTTTTATTTAACACCGTGTCTGTTTATTTTTCTCCTTTCAGAAATCATGAATACTGTTGAGAATCTCTCCGGTATTCGTGATTGGGTATAAAAACTGTTATCTGTTGCTCCTTCTGAAGAAAGATCTTGGAAGGAACTCGCTGGGAGGTACGGTTGGAAATTAAAGACCCACGGTAAGTGAAGCTTTTGTTCTTGCTTCTTTCCTTACTCGAGTCTTTTTTCCTTCTGTCTTTTAACTTTTTTCCTTTTTTAATAGGATTCTCTGCTCGTGGGGTATCTGCTTCCTCTATCCCGAAGATGTCCTTGGCTCAAGCCAAGGAAATTATCGTTAGTTCATCTTCCTCGAAATGGAAGATTAGCGAATCTCGTTCCATGGAGGAAGAGAAAGAGGGTGCTTTAGTGCACAGGCCACAGAGAAGGCGAATGGTTTTAGATGACGAGCCTGCTGCCTCAACCATGCCTTCCGTGTCTGGGCTTGAGCCCCCTGTCTTTGATGATGTTCCACATTTCCCTATTCACGGTGGTATTGATCTCGCTCATGATGACGTCCCTTTGTCTGTTGTCTTTCCTGCTTCTTTGAGAGAAGTTTCTTCTATTCCTTTGGCTATCTCAACTTTTGTTGCTGCTCTGCCTATAACTTCTTCAAATCTTTAACTTTCCGTGCCTGCTCCTTTGCCCATCGCTTCTCTAGCTCCTCAACCTTCCATGCCTGTTGCTGGTTAATCTCTGCCTGCTTCCATGCCTTCCGTTAGGGAAGTAGGGTCTTCCAGCAGAGAGATGTGGCAGGTGGTAATAGAGGTTCCAGCTAAGGGAAACCTTTACAAGAAGACGGGTGAGCCTGAAGTGTGGCTCAAGCCTTTGATAGGTCCCGCTGAGAAACCAAAGCTAGGTAGCCACGGTGCTCTTACATGGGCAAATGAGGTCCTGCATACTTCTTTGAAGGTCTAGTGTAAGTTATCCTCTTTCACTCTCGTATATGAAATTTACCATATCTAACTGGTTTAATTCTTATATATTAACCTCATTGGCATGGAGCTTATGAAGAGGATTTCAAACACAGACCAAGAGACAAGAGAGTTGCAGGCAGAAGTTGATAATTGGAGAGCACAATACGATAGTTTAAGGATTGACATGGATGCTTTAGAAGAGAAAAGGAGTACCTTGAAGCGGCAGATGAGACTTATATGAATTCTCGCCTTGACACATTGATGGAAATGATTCAAGAGGGTTTTGCCTTAGTGCTGAAATAGCCAAAACTAAGGAAACCATGGAGAAGGCTCAACAGGGTCATAACCTCTCTTCACCTGATGGTGAGATTCCAGTCGCTCATGCCTCTTCATCTTCAGTTGCTCCCGTTCCTTCCGCTCTGAAATCAACCCATCTGTTTGAAAAGATCTAGTTGGTTTACCCTTTTTTTTTTCTTTTTCTTTGTATCAATTGGTGGTTAACCCCAGTCCCATCAGGGGTAAATTTGGATTTCCTTTAAGTCCCCAAATGACAACTTAGGGGCACGACAATGTAAATATAAAAATCTTATACGGCTAAGTATAAGTATAAGTTAATACTTAGTTTTAGCCGTTTATAAATATCAGTTCGACTTTTGTTGAGTTTTTGTTTCACTCTTTAAGTCTTTTGCATGCTTTATTTTTCGATGTTTTAGTTTTACCTTCGAGTTTTGCATGTGGAATGCTTTAGACTACTCGCACCTTTTTTATAATAGGTACAGTGTCATATTAAATGTGTTCCGTTTTGTAATAGGCATAGTTTTTGGAAGAGGACCCTTTATAATCGACATGAAGAAGACGTCTCAACTTCATGATAATGCAATAGAGTGATATGAATTTTACACATGTTTAAGAATGTTTTCAAGGAAAGTTTTTTGTTTTAACTTCCATGACATTTTACATGTGTTTGGTTATCGTCTAAAACTCACGCTCGCAACTATTTTTGTTTAATAGATTTAGTATAATCTTGTATTTCGTAACTGTTTTTCGTAGGTAACAGTTTTTCGATATTAATACAAGGAAATAATTATTTTTCACTAGTAACAATTTCTATAAAGATTGGGGTTTTTACCCGTAATTGTTTAGTAACAGTTTTCTAATAAGTAAAGATTGGGGTTTTCACCCGTAACTGTTTATTAACAGATTTATAATAAGCACGAGGGAAATGTTTTCTTATTCGTAACTGTTTTTATTTGATAACAGTTTCTTGAACAAATACAAGGGTTTAGATCTTTCATCCATAACTGTTTTATTCGAGAACAGTTTTTTGAATGAGTATAAAGACGTACATTCCTTTCTCGTGACTGATATTTTGCCTTTCAACCTGAATATGTTCGAAGGTTTTTGCTTTTTGCATTAGGCTTTGTATTTGGATGGCTCTTTTGATTTCTTTCGATTCTGCTCGTGTCACTTGTCTTCATTGGGTAGATGGGTCTTTAGGCTCGAGCTTTTGACTTTCTGATAGTCTTCTTTGCTTCGTCTTAGCCTTCCATACTGTATAGTCCCCCAAGTGTTTGAGCTTTGAAGAATTAAATCTCGAGCACTTGATTATTCCTTTCTTTGTGGTCCTTCTCTTGAAAAGGAAAAAATATTCCGGACTCGAAGGTATATAATTTTTTAGATGATGACTGCTTAACCCTTTTTAAAACCTCCATCAGAAAGTGTAACCCTAGACCGGGAATTGTGTTATTTCCTCGAGTCTTTGCAGGTCTAATATCATCATCTGGTGATGGGTTAGATTTGTGTCTATCATCTAAAAAAGTTAGTAAAATTTTTAAATGTTAAAAATAAAATCGAACGTGTGATAGGTGACAGGGGTATTCTTTTCTTTTTAGAAGTAATACTTTTTTAGATGGATGGCGTTCCAGCTTGTTAGTAGAACTCTGCCGTCCATAGCTTCCAACTCATAGGAGCCTTTTAAAGCTATCCCTCGGATTTTGTAAGGTCCTTCCCAGTTTGGATTTAGATTTCTTGCACCTGCTTCTTTTGTTGATTGAAAGACTTTTTTGAGGACGAAGTCCCCAATTTTAAAGTACCTGAGATGAGCTTTACGGTTGTAATAACGCTCTATGATTTGTTTTTGCGCTGCCATCCGTATCAATGCTGCTTCTCTCTGTGGTTCGAGCAGGTCCAGGTTGATCCTTAGTTCGTCATCGTTTTCACCTTCCGTGGGTGTTGAGAACCTTATGCTTGTTTCGCCAATCTTTAAAGGTATTAAGGCTTCTGATCCATAAACAAGTGTGAACGGAGTTTCTCCCGTGGCTATTTTTGAGGTTGTTCTGTATGACCATAGTACCGCTGGTAATTCATCAGGCCAGTTTCCTTTGGCTTTATTTCGTCGCTTCTTTAGATTGTTGATGATCACCTTATTTGTTGGTTCATCTTGACCGTTAGCCATGGGGTGGTACGGCATTGAAGTGACCCGCTTCATTTGCCAACTTTCGAAGAATTCCGTGATTTGTGAGCCTATGAATTGTGGGCCATTATCACACACGATTTCCTTTGGTATTCCAAGTAGCATATTATGTTTCGCCATAAGAAGCTTTTAACTTCCTTTCTCGCACTTGTTTGAATGCCTCTGCCTCTAACCATTTTGTAAAATAGCCAGTTAGTACGAGAAAAAATCGTACCTGTCCTTTAGCTGTGGGTAAAGGTCCTACTATATCCATACCCCATTTCATGAAAGGCCATGGGGATATTATTGGATGTAATAATTTCATTGGTCGATGCATGTTATTGGCAAACCTTTGGCATCTGTCACATTTGGATACGAAATTCTCGGCTTCTTCTTCCATCTTAGGCCAATAGTATCCGGCTCTGATTAGTGTTTTCGCTAAGGATCTTGCCACTGAGTGATTTCCACAGTGTCCTTCGTGGACTTCTTTCATCACAAATTCCGTTTGGTTAGGCCCAAGGCATTTAGCTAGGGGTCCTACGAACCTCTTGCGATAAAGTAAGTTGCGAATAAGGCAGTACCGTGCAGCTTTGCGGCGTAGTGCTTGAGCCGCTTTCATGTCTTCAGGTATGGTCCATTCTGCAAAAAGTTAAGAATTTCGTTTCTCCTGTCCTAGTATATTATTGAATGAAATAGTTGAACGACAATTGTATTGTCTTTGTTTCTTACTTCCGTGACTGCTGCGAGGTTAGCTAATGCATCTGCCTCAGCCTTTTCCTCCCTAGGTATTTTCACTACCTTCCATGTTTTGAATTTTCTCACGAGCTCTCGTGCTTTTTCAAGATACTGTTGCATTCTAGTTTCTCGAGCGATGTAAGTCCCCTGTATTTGATTTACTACCAGTTGGGAGTCGCTGTTGATCACAATTTGCTCGATTGAGAGCTCCCGTGCAAGTTCAAGCCCTGCAATAACAGCTTCGTACTCTGCTTCAAATTTAGTGATAGGATAACACCTTATAGTTTGTCGTGTCTCTTCACCTGTGGGTCATATTAAGACTATGCCTAAGCCAGCGCCTTCTACATTTGGAGAACCATCAATGAACAAGGTCCACAAGCCTGAATTAACACCGTTAAAGAGTTGTAACTCTTTTTCTACTTCAGATACAATGCCATTACTAAAGTCAGCAACAAAATCAGCTAGTATTTGAGACTTAATTGCAGTCCTAGGCTGATAAATTATCTCATGCTCACATAGTTCTATGGCCCACTTGGCTAATCTTCCTGATAATTCTTTTTTATGAAGAATGTTTCCTAAAGGATATGAAGTCACAACAGTGATTGGGTGGCATTGAAAATAGGGTCGTAATTTTCTTGATGCCATGATTAAAGCTAAAGCTAACTTTTCCAGATGTGGATGTCTAGTCTCAGCATCTAGCAAAGTTTTGCTTACATAATAGATAGGTGATTGTTTACCTTTTTCTTCTCTTACCAATACTGCACTTACAGCAATTTCTGAGACAGCCAGGTAGATGTACAATCTTTCCCCTTCTTTTGGCTTTGAAATAAGTGGTGGTTTTGATAGATAAATCTTCAGGTTCTTGAGGGTTCGCTGATATTCTTCAGTCCATCCAAACTGATTCTGTTTTTTGAGAACTGAGAAGAATTTAAAACTTTTTTCGGAAGACCTAGAAATAAACCTCCCCAAAGCTGCTATTCTTCCTGTCAATCTTTGAACCTACTTTTTTTTGTTANACCAACATGTCATCGATGTACACCTCCATCGTTTTTCCCAGATGTTCTTGGAACATCTTGGTCACTAGCCTTTGATAGGTGGCTCTAGCATTTTTTAGGCCAAAAGGCATGACTTTATAACAATAAGTTCCCCTATTCGTGATAAATGAGGTTTTTCCTCATCTAAAGGATCCATTTAATCTAATTATAACCAGAATTTGCATCTTGAAATCTTAATAGTTCATGACCTGCGGTAGCATCAATCATTTGATCTATATGAGGCAATGGGAATGAATCCTTGAGGCATGCTTTGTTTAAATCAGTATAATCTACGCATACTCTCCACTTGCCATTCTTTTTAGGTACTACTACGGTTTTTTCCAACCAGTTAGGGTACGTTACCTTTCGTATCGAACCAATCTTCAAGAGTTTCTGTACCTCTTCGTCGATTACTTGGTTCTTGATGGTCCTTTCTTTCTTTTCTTCTGCTTAACAGGTACGAAGGATAGATCTTCATTTAGTTTATGAGTCATCACTTCTGGTGGGATGCCTGTCATATTTGAGTGGGACCGCGCAAAACAGTCTGTGTTAGCCTTTAAATAATCAATTAACTTACCTCTTCGAGTGGGGCTTAGCCTCGTTCCTATATACACTTTTTGCTCAGGTTTTTGTTCAGATAACGGAACAGCTTCGAGCTCCTCCGTAGTTGCTTTGATGTGCTCATCTTCCTCCAGTTCATGAATGATGTCCAGTCTGGAATCCGCATCTGTGTGGTATAGTAAACCTTCCGTGGTAACTTTACTCTTCTGCTCGTAAGTATTTTCTTTCGTTCCTGTTTGAGCAATAATATCTTCAGTACCTATTTGGGCAGTAATTTTTTACATGTCTGTTTGGGCGGTGTTACCTGTTGGGGAGATTTCCTTATCTCGTAATTCTTCCACTTCTATTTTCTTGTTGTAGTGTAGCACAAAATTTTTATTTTTTGCGGTCTGCTGATCTCCTTTGATTCGTTGAATCCCCCATTTAGAGGGAAATTTAATTACCTGATGCAACATGGAGGGTATTGATTTCATGTCGTGGATCCATGGCCTTCCACTGATCCCGTTATAAGTCATGTGAGTACCGATTACTCGGAACCTAGCTCTTTTGATCACCCCCTCAGCGTAGGTCTTAATCTCAATTTCTCCTTTTGTTATAATCGTAGAGTTATCAAACCCAGATATGGCTCGTTGATTCCCCAATAGCATTTCTTCCACGACTCTTAGAAAAATGATATTGACTGAACTGCCTGGATCAATCAACACTCTTTTCACGTTAGTGTCATGAATAAGTAGAGATATTACCAGAGCATCATTGCGCGGAAGCATTAATCCGCTGCTATCTGCATCATCGAAGGTTATATCGTCCTCTCCACGAGCACGTTTCCCGTGTGTAATTGTGAACTTTGTGGTTGTTTTGCAAATCACTCCGTTTACTTCTTCACCGCCGTGTATTACATTAGCGGTTCATTTTGGAGATGGAGGCTTTGGGGGATCGTGCATGTTCCTCATGTATGTCTGTTTACCTTTATCACTAAACAACTCTGTTAAATAGCCTTGTTTTAAAAAAAATTCTACTCCTCCTTGTAGAAATGTGCAATCCGCAGTTTTATGCCCATGATCGTTGTGAAATTCACACCAGCGATCTGGGTTTCTTCTACTTGGATTTGACCGCATCTCTTTGGTCCATTTGACCTTGTCTCCCATGTTTTTCAATATTGAGACAAGTTCAGTAGTACTTACATTAAAGGTATGATCCTCAATTTGAGTACTACCTCTAGGTCGTTCATCTCGATCTTTTCTAGATCTAGATGAGGATGTGATTACATCTCTTCCTTGTAGTATGTAGTCCGACCTAGTGTTTTTGAACCTGGGGCGAATATCACATCCCGAGAGTCCTAAGTAAGGATCGTACCTATTTTTACCTGATCTTCTATCTGATTCGGGTCGTCTGGATCTGGAATGATCTTCATCTCTCGAACGAGAAATGATATCTTCTTCTATTCTGAGTTTAGTATTGTACCTGTTATATACATCATTCCACGTTGTGGTGGGGAATTCTCTTAGATTCTCCTTAAGTCGCATGGTGGCGTTTGAGTTTTTATCGTTCTGATTGCTTGAAAATGCCATGGCTGCCCAATTATCAGGCATCCTGGGTAACTGCATTCTTTCTCGTTGAAACCTATCTACAAACTCACAGAGTAGTTCCGTGTCTCCTTGTTTTATTTTGAATATGTCTTCCATTCTCTTCTCAACTTTTTGTGCACCAGAGTGTGCTTTTATAAATGAATCCGCAAGCTCAGCAAAATAGTCAATAGAATTTTCTGGGAGAAGAGAATACCAGGTTAGAGCCCCTTTGGTAAGTGTTTCCCCAAATTTTTTGACAAGGACTGATTCAATATCTTGTTTTGTTAAGTCGTTGCCTTTTACCTCAGTTGTGAAAGCAGTCACATAGTCACGTGGGTCAGTTGTTCCATCATATTTGGGAACGACAAGCATTTTAAACTTCTTGGTTATAGGCAAAGGTGTCACACTAGTCTTCCACGGTTGTTGAGAATATCTATCAATATCGATGCCTTTGATAACAGGTGGTACACCAGAAATTTGTTCGATGCGATCATTCTGCTCCTTCATCTGTTTCTGCATGGTTAACAGTAAATTTTGTAATTCTGAGTTATTAGATATACCTGGTCTCGATTCGAGATATTCATTAGGAGTATCTCCTCTTCCTGAGTTTGCCAAACCAGATTGAGGATTTTCCATGGTGATGGTGTTATTGGGGGGTGGCGTTGGTGGTGTAGGCAACGCTGCTGGTAAACCTCTCGAAAATTCCTGCAAAGCTTGGCTCACATACTCTGCAATCATTTGCTTTACATGATCTTGTTCCACAGTTTGATCATTATTACCACGGTTGTTCTTGGATCTTTCTAGGGATTGTTCCCTTGAACCACGTGGGGTTCCTGAAGGTGATGGAACTGGGGTTCCACTTCTTGCTGGCTGTTGTCTTTGGGGTTTGACATAATTCAAAGGATATCACTTGGAAAGTAAACAAGGATTATCAGATTCCCAGTAACAGAACCAATTTGTTTACCAAAGAATTAGACTCTTTTACTAAAGCTTATTTTTAAGATGAATACGGGTTACGGAAAATCGAGATAATGAAAAAATAAATAATAGACAATATTACAGAAATAAAAGATAAGTTTATTGTATTTCGAGAATGAGATGCCTTTACAAGCTGTATTCCCCTCCCTTATATAGGAGATTCTTATAACGTACGACTGCTGCTATGGTTACTCATTAATGACTAATTATGACATTACTGAGGCATTACAAAGGACAACGGTAAATAGGGGTTCAGTTACATAATGTTCGAGTAATCAATTGTGGGTTCGTGAATCTCCCCGTAGCTTTGTCTAGATTCATTCTGACCGTGCCTCTCTCCCGTTTTGATCAAATTGGACTTCCCATGGCTGATAAGTTCGTGGGTTTACTGAATCGTGTCTCTTTGTACCGTACCTCTTCAAAGAGTTATTTCCAGCTATCGTGCTTTCCCGTGTCCACGTGACTAGCTGAGTTGTCAAAAGCTGGCTTACGTGTGAAACTCTTTTTTAACAATTCAACAACCTCTAAAATATGTCAACAAACAATATCTTGTAGACTCTTCCGATGAAGAAAAAAAAATCCGGTAGACAACATCTATAAACAACCAAAAAATGTCAAAATTCAAAGTGATAAACCATCTTCTGATGATGGAAATAGTTTTGATAAACCAGTAGAAGAGCACATGATTTTGGAAAAAAATGGAAAAGACAATACTAATAATTCTAAACACTTGCATGTCACAAAGAATACTACCACTACAAGTGTCAATAACGTGGAACAAAATCCTTGCCATAATAATAAACCAAATGCCTTGCTTAACCAAATTAATTTGGAAGACAATTTGCAAAAAACAAATCGGGCACACCAAGAGAGCTACAATTACCCTACCAATAATAATTAGCCTACTAATATAGACTTAACTAATAGTAATCATGTCACGATATAAATTTCCCTCCGTTGGGTATCATGATGGCACCTAGTATTAAGGACTAGGTAAGCCTAATATACAGGAATAACAACAATAATAAATAGAATCAAATACCTTTCCGAAATAAATAATTCTTTACACACTTTATATTCCCAAAACTGGAAGTACAAGTCATAAGCTTTTAAGAATTTACACTGAACTCCGAAAAATATCACTGTTCAGAAATAAGTACAACAGTGCAAACAAAATATAAGATGGTGACTCCGAAACGGCGAACACTAAAACGGTTTTACCTTGAGTCTCCAAAACAGCAACCGCGCTACTATCAATCACTCGGCCGGCTATGCAAAAACCTGGAATCTGCACAAAAATGTGTAGAAGAGTAGTATGAGCACACCACAACGGTTCCCAGTAAGTATCAAAACTAACCTCGGTGAAGTAGTGACGAGGACTAGTCAAGACACCCACTGGTCTAATAAAAACTGAACAAGTATCAATATAGAAATAAGGGAAATAATGATATACATAACGTCTACGCAATATAGCTAACAAGACAGTGAATTCGATAAAGAAGGAAAACAATAAGTATCAGCGAAAACCATAAAGTAACACAAGGACTGAATAGAACACAGACAAATCCGGCATGTAAATATTCAACACGTGCCTGTAATGACTCAACAACTTCAACAACTTCTACATCAAATTCATAGTCATCTCCACGAGGTTCCGAACCTCAAACAAATCATCATTTACGGGTCCCAATATCCGAACCCTAACATTTGGCATCTTGAGCCCTCATTCGAGTACTAACTGCACGGACGACTCACGTGCCCATTGGGTCATTCCCACCCATACGGTAAGCACAACAAGAGTATCTATACTTGACAACCACAAGGAGTCCTGAATCTATTAGTAGTACATAACTACATGTATGCTTGTGTAGGTGTCCTAACATGATTTCGACAACCAGTAGACATAAGGAAAACAAAAGAGGCAACACGTACATTTTCATCTCATAAATTTCCACACGTATGAACTCACACGGTAAGTGTTCCAGTACACAATATCAACAACAAGGAATGCCCCCAGGCCAACACAAGTATCACAAACAATCCCTGCCATAGCCCACCTTGTCACGCCACGTGTGCAATATAAAGTATATACCCGCCTTGTTTCGCCACACGTGCATAAACATGTTCCCACTCTGTCACGCCACATGCGCAACACACAATCTCGTATCCCGCCTTATCATGCCGCATGTGCAATATCAGTATTAAACACGGCATGGCAGAAACCTCATGCAAATCCCCATATCAACAACCGCATGGCATAAACCTCGTGCATCACCACAACCAATACAACAACAACAACAACACGGGCAACCGTTCAGAATACAATTAATACATCAACTCAATAACCTTCAATCACAAGATAGGCAAAACTAGTTCACGAGAAATAAACATAATAAGGAGAGCTAGGCATATTAAGAAATCACTCAACAAGGAAGGAAAATAGCATGTAACAGCCGCACCTAATTATACGGGTGAACAAAAATAATCAACACAAATCCGATAACTTCATATAAGGCCAAGTCACGAAGGTATAGAATATCTAAACTTCTTTAAGGTTGACCAGTTACAAGAATATTCAACAATTTCCACTTAAGGACAAGCAGCAGAGAATAATCATAAATCCATTTAACACCCAAAACAGTTTTAGTTTGAGATGAAGATAATTGCAAACTTCAGATAAGCAGTTAAGAAGACATAGCATGACAGTAAAGGAAATAAAAATCTTCAGATAAGTCAATTAGGAGTAAATCCGAAAATAAGAACTTCCACATTTAAGCAATTAAGGATGACATTAGAAATTAGGAAATTCAATCATGCTAAGTACAATTCATACTCGGCGAATATAAGGACCTAGGATTCCTAAAGGGTCAACTTTCCACAAACAAGTCCGAGAATGCGCTCGTCACCTTGCGTACACGGACTACAATCAACATAGAAGACTCAAATCCTAAGGGGTAATTCCCCCACACAAGGTTAGGCAAGATACTTACCTCAACCGCTCAAAACAAACTTGAAATTAAGTTCTTGCCACGGGTATCCGACTCCCAGTGGCCCAAATCTACTCAAATCAATAGCATCGTGTAAATAATACTACAAGCAACTAGTTTAACAAATAAATTTGAAGCTAAGACGGGAAATTAGGAAAATTTCCTAAAAAGTTCGTCGAGCCCACGTCTCATAATCGGGTAAAAATTATATTTTCCGGACATCCATTCACCCACGAGTCTAAACATATGAAAATCTCTGAAGTCGGAGGTCAAAAACCCAATCAAAACTCAATAATTTGGTCTATGAAGTTTATCCCATTTTCTACCAAAAAGTTTCGAAATTAAAGGTTGGATTTAAGATTGGAAACATAGAAATTGGTCTATAATGGATAGGAATCACTTACCCAAATTACCCAGGTGCAAAAGCCTCCAAAAATCGCCTCTCCCGAGCTCCCCAATTCGAAAATGGTGAAAATAACATAAACCCTCGGTTCTGCCCCTTTTCTGCCCAGCAATTCCGCACCTGTGCCCTTGGGACTGCACCTGCGGTCCCGCACCTGAGGAACTACCATCGCAGGTGCAAAAACCGATTAAAAATCCTGGCGTCGCACCTGCGGTCCTATGGCCGCACCCGCGGCTCCGCACCTGCGGAAAACTAACCGCACCTGCGAGGATTGGGAGTTTGGGCTAAGGTCCGCACCTGCGAACTCCTCGTCGCACCTGCGTGTCCGCATTTGGGGAAGGTCCATAACAGGTGCGAGACACCAGCACCAGCAATGGTTCAACTGTGTCCCAAGTTCTAAAAACACCCGATGAGCATCCTAAACGTACCGAGGCCCCCCGGGACCCCGTCGAACAACACACACAAGTCATATAACCTAACACGGACTCGCTCGAGGTTTCAAACGACATAAAACAATACTAACACGATGAATTAAACTAAAAATCCATGAAAATTCTTCAAACTTCTATAAACATTAAGTTTTGCATTTAAGGTCCGAATCACGTCAAATTAAGTCTGTTTATTATCAAATTTCACAAATAACACATATAAATCATATTGAACCTGTACCGGGCTTCGGAATCGTAATGCGGGCCTCATATCACAGATTTCACTTCAAGTTTCATTTTCAAAAACCTTTATATTTTTCAGAAAACAATTTTCTTTAAAAATTCATTTCTCGGACCTGGGACCTCGGAATTTGATTCCGGGCATGCGCCCAAGTTCTATATTTTCCTACGGACCCTCTGAAACCGTCAAATCACGGGTCCGGGTCCGTTTAGCAAAAATATTAACTAAAGTCAACTTTATTCAAATTTCCCATACAAAATTTTCATTTTTATCAATTTTCACATAAAGGCTTCCCGGCTACACGCCTGGGCTGCGCACGCAAATCAAGTTGAGATAGAAGAAGGTTTTCACGACCTCGGAACATAGAATTAGATAGAATATACGGGATGACCCTTTTGGTTCATCACAATCTCCCCCTCTTAAACAATTGTTCGTCCTCGAACGTGCTAAGATTCACTTTGAACTCATCAAATCACTGATTGCGCATTCCCAACACACACCCGCGGGTGATCCCACGTCACCCCAATCTACATAAGACTGATGACACCACCACAACTGCAATTTAGCTTTTCTATTACTACCAATAAGCTTCATACCCCAATTTCTCACCTTCTACTCATTTCCAAAATACCCGATTCTAAATTAACATCTGACATTAGCCCCAACCAGATACATTAACTCATGACTATACCCATAAGGCACGACCACACAATATGGCACATCACACATAGGCTCATAATAACACTTGGGTCGCAATGGCTACCCTAAACAACTCAGCATTGGAAATTAGCCTCATATCCGGTAGAACTATATTCCCAACCTCCATCACACTGATAATAAAGCAAGAAACACGAAGACTTCATAACCTTGACACCCAAATAATAAATCCACAACTAACACCACCGGGAACACAC
Organism: Nicotiana paniculata; assembly: GCA_005239505.1. Classification (NCBI taxonomy): domain Eukaryota; kingdom Viridiplantae; phylum Streptophyta; class Magnoliopsida; order Solanales; family Solanaceae; genus Nicotiana; species Nicotiana paniculata. The sequence goes on along the minus strand of ML341134.1, from coordinate 12,669 downwards.
CCTGCAAGATAAAACTCAAGGAGATCAAAACGAAAATGACTGAATATGAAAGGAGGAACACGTAAGGAAACTATCAAACAAGCCCGACAGGCATGACTCTCTATCAATGCTAACTTACACAACAACATAACAAGGAAGTAACTAAAGCACATGAATGAATCACAAGGATACCATCCTGATAAAATTTCCATTGCGGTACTCAGCCTGGTCCAACCATATCGGATCACAAATATCACGAGGACCTCGCCCTCAACTCTGTATCACATACCGAAAATATATCATACCAATTGAAATTCCTCCACTAATTCATCTCAGCTGATAAAAATCATAATGCTAACTGATCTCACATCTCGATGGAGTATAAAATCACAACTCGTAAACAAAATACTAAGGAATCACATCAAACTTACCGTACTGGACAACATGAATTTTACTACTAGTCTCATATATCTCAATACTTAATAGAGACAAACAATAGACATGGGCTACCACTCACAGAATCTCCCAAAAGGAGCAAACACAATAATGGAGTGCAAAGCATGAAACTCACTCATAAACAAACAACAATGAGGGAGCTCATCCCGGCCAGCAGAGCTATAATGAAATACAAATGGTGCCCCTCTATAACAAAACAAAGCATACTTGTACTATAACATCTAGCACAACGGCCTCCAGCCTACTATATGAAACACATCAATCGGTCGGGCCTCCCCCTCTTGGGCGCCCTCTACTAGCCTGAATGCCCTACTGTAACACATCTTACCGGAGCCTGGGACAATATCTCATCCTGTGGCTGATATCTCCACACTTAAAACAACCTCTATGCTGACGTGGTTGTGGAAACTGCACGGCCCGAGTACTCTGAGACCCATGAGTACCTGAAACCCCATCCAAAACCGGCAATGCAAACTGAACTAGCTGACCCATAAAACCTCTATCGTGTCGTACCCTGCCTCCATAATAAGGACCAGTAAATCTCTCCGGCCCACGAGGCCTCCTCACCTCTCTGTCCTCTCTCTCCTGACCTCGTCTGACATCTGTATCATAGTCCCACATGTCGTCTCTCTCAAGATCCAGCATACCCTCAACTCTGCGAGCAATCCCTACAACCTGCTGAAATGAAATATCCGACTCTAACTCCCGATCCATGCTAAACTGAATATCAGGCCTGAGGTCCTCAATGAATCTGCGAACACGCTCTCTAACTGTAGCAACCAAAGTAGGTGCATGCCTGGCCAAATCACTGAACTTCATGACATACTCTGGTACAGACATAGTGCCCTGGCACATCCGCTCAAACTCCGCGTGCCATGCATCTCGGAGGGACTGAGGTACAAATTCACTCAAGAACATCTTTGAAACTGATCCCATGTAAGTGAAGCTGACTCGGCCGGGCTACCCAACTCATATGCCCGCCACCACTGATAATCCACTCCCCTGAGCTGGAACGTAACGAAAGCAACCTCGTTTGTCTCCATAATACCCATAGTACGAAGAATGCAGTGACACTCCTCTAGGAAACCATGGGCATCATCTGTCGCCAGTCCACTGAAGGCAGGATGGTGGTACTTCTTTTACCTCTCGAGTCTAAGTTGTTCCTCCTCAGATGATGCTGCCTTAACCACGGGCTGAACTGGGATCCCAGGTTGTGCTTCCATGGCACCTGGAACCTGACCAACCTGATATCGCTGCTCTGGAGTATGGGCGACGGGGGTCTGATATCCTCCCCCGCCCTGTGAAGTAGTTGGTGCAATCGGAACCAATCTTGCCTGAGTTAAGGTACCAATCACATCCCATAACTGTCCCAAGGTCTCTTGAAGTACGGGTCTAACAACAGGCGCCTCCGGTCCCCCAACTAGAACTGTTGGCGGCTCCTCAACGGCTGCTCTGGTAGGTGCTCTAGCTGCGGCATGTGCCCCTCGTCGGCCTCTGCCTCTACCCCTGCCCCTGGCGGCATCTGCTCCGGGGGTAACCTCCTCAGAATCTGCAGCTCGCGTCCTCACTATCTATGAGAGAATGGAATGATAAATTTCAAACTTCAAGATCAATGAACTCGCGCGATAGGAATGAAGGAAGCGAAATTGTCCTTATATTCCCAAAACCCGGAAGTACAAGTCATAAGCTTTTAAGAATTTACACTGAACTCCTAAAAATACCACTGTTCAGAAATAAGTGCAACAGTGCAAACAAAAGATAAGATGGTGACTCCGAAACCGCGAACGCTGAAACGGTTTTACCTTGAGTCTCCAAAACAGCAACCGTGCTACTATCAATCACTCGGTCGGCTATGCGAAAACCTGGAATCTGCACAAAAATGTGCATAAGTGTAGTATGAGCACACCACAGCGGTGCCCAGTAAGTATCAAGACTAACCTCGGTGAAGTAGTGACGAGGACTAGTCAAGACACCCACTAGTCCAATAAAAATTGAACTAGTATCAATATAGAAATGAGGGAAATAATGATATACATAACGGCTACTCAATATAGCTAACTAGACAGTGAATTCGATAAATAAGGGAAACAATAAGTATCAGCGGAAACCATGAAGTAACACAAGGACTGAACAGAACAAAGAAAAATCCGGTATGTAAATATGCAACACGTGCCTGTAATTACTCAGCAACTTCAACCACTTCTACATCAAATTCATAGTCATCTCCACGAGGTTCCGAACCTCGAACAAATCATCATTTACGGGTCCCAATATCCTAACCCTAACACTTGGCATCTTGCGCCCTCATTCGAGTACTAATTGCACGGACGACTCACGTGCCAATTGGGTCATTCCCACCCATACGGTAAGTACAACAAGAGTATCTATACTTGACAACCACAAGGAGTCCTGAATCCATTAGTAGTACATAACTACGTGTATGCTTGTGCAAGTGTCCTAACATGATTTCGACAACTAGTAGACATAAGGAAAACAAAAGAGGCAACACGTACATTTTCATCTCATAAATGTCCACACGTATGAACTCATACGGTAAGTGTTCCAGTACACAATATCAACAACAAGGAAAGTCCCCAGGCCAACACATGTATCACAAACAATCCCTGCCATAGCCCACATTGTCACGCCACGTGTGCAATATTTAAGTATATGCCCTCCTTGTTTCGCCACACGTGCATAAAAATGTTCCCACCTTGTCACGCCACATGCGCAACACTTAATCTCGTATCCCGCCTTATCATGCTGCATGTACAATATCAGTAGTAAACACGGCACGTCAGAAACCTCATGAAAATCCCCATATCAACAACCGCACGACAGAAACCTCGTGCATCACCACAACCAGTACAACAACAACAACACGGGCAACAGTTCATAATACAATTAATACATCAACTCATTAACCTTCGATAACAAGATAGAAAAAACTAGTTCACGTGAAATAAACATAATAAGGAGAGCTGGGCATATTAAGAAATCACTCAACAAGGAAGGAAAATAGCATGTAAGAGCCGCACCTAATTACACGGGTGAACAACAAGAAATCAACACAAATCCGATAACTTCATATAAGGCCAAGTCACTAAGGTATAGAATATCTAAACTTCTTTTAAGGTTGAGCAGTTACGAGAATATTCAACAATTTCCACTTAAGGACAAGCAGCAGAGAATAATCATAAATCCATTTAACACCCAAAATAATTTTAGTTTGAGATGAAGATAATTGCAAACTTGAGATAAGAAGTTAAAAAGACATAACATGACAGTAAAGGAAATAAAAATCTCCAGATAAGTCAATTAGGAGTAAATCCGAAAATAAGAACTTCCACATTTAAGCAATTAAGGATGACACTAGAAATTAGGAAATTCAATCATGCTAAGGACAATTCATACTCGGCGAATATAAGGACCTAGGATTCCTAAAGGGTCAACTTTCCACAAACAAGTCTGAGCATGCGCTCGTCACCTCGCATACACGGACTACAATCAACATAGAAGACTCAAATCCTAAAGGGTAATTCCCCCACAGAAGGTTAGGCAAGATACTTACCTCAATCGCTCAAAACAAACTTGAAATCACGTTCTTTCCACGGGTATCCGAATCCCAATGGCCCAAATCTACTCAAATCAATATCATCGTGTAAATAATACTACAAGCAACTAGGTTAACAAATAAATTCTAAGCTAAGACGCGAAATTAGAAAAATTGCCCAAAACGTTCCCCGGGCCAACGTCTCGAAATCGGGTAAAAAAAATATTTTTCGGACACCCATTCACCCATGAGTCTAAACATATGAAAATATCCCAAGTCGGAAGTCAAAAACCCAATCAAAACTCAATAATTCGGTCTATAAAGTTTATCCCATTTTCTACCCAAAATTTTCGAAATTAAGGGTTGAATTTAAGATTGGAAACATGGAAATTGGTCTATAATGGATAGGAATCACTTACCCAAATTACCCAAGTGCAAAAGCCTCCAAAAATATCCTTTCCCGAGCTCCCCAACTCGAGAATGTTGAAAATAACATAAACCCTCAGTTCTGCCCCTTTTCTGCCCAGCAATTCCGCACCTGCAGAGCTACCATCGCAGGTGCGAAAACCCACTAAAAAGCCTGAGGTCTCACCTGCGGTCAAATGGCCGCACCCGCGGCTCCGCATCTACGGAAAACTAACCGCACCTGCGAGTATTGGGGGTTTGGGCTAAGTTCCGCACCTGCGAACTCCTCGCCGCACCTGCGGAAGGTTCACCGTAGGTGCGAGACACCATAACCAACAATGGTTCAGCTGTCTCCAAGTTCTAAAAACACCCGATGAGCATCCTACACGTACCCGAGGCTCCCCGGGACCCCGTCCAACCACACACACAAGTCATATAACCTAACACGGACTCGTTCGAAGTTTCAAACTACATAAAACAACACTAACACGAAGAATTAAACTAAAAATCCATGAGAATTCTTCAAACTTCTATAAACATTAAGTTTTGCATTTAAGGTCCGAATCACGTCAAATTAAGTCCGTTTCTTACCAAATTTCACAGATAACACATATAAATCATATCGAACCTTTACCAGGCTTCAGAATCGTTATGTGGGCCCGATATCAGAGGTTCCACCTCAAATTTCATTTTCAAAAACCTTTATATTTTTCAGAAAACAATTTTCTTTAAAAAATCATTTCTCGGACCTAGGACCTCGGAATTCGATTCAGGGCATGCGCCCAAGTCCCATATTTTCCTACAGACTCTCCGGGACCATCAAATCATGGGTCCGGGTCCGTTTACCAAAAACGTTGACTGAAGTCAACTTTATTCAAAATTCCAATACAAAATTTTCATTTTCATCAATTTTTCACATAAAGGCTTCCCGGCTACACGCCCGGGCTGCGCACATAAATCGAGGTGAGATAGAAGGAGGTTTTCACGACCTCCGAACACAGAATTAGATAGAATATACGGGATGACCCTTTTGGGTCATCACAAATCAACATGAAAAACACCCCTCTTCCAACCAACCACAAATACTACACATGGAAAACAATAAGATCCATGTGTAGGAGGCCGTATTCAAGCAAGATTTGGATAAAAACCTTACGCTACTCCCTTCAAATCTCAAGCAAATAGATACCATCATTACAACCTCTTCCACTCCTATAGACGCCAGCCTCAATATAAAACAAGAAAACGATCAAAATGCCAAGACTTCTATCACGACCCAAAATACATAAGGGCGTGATGGATCCGGACATCATTGTCAGTCAAGCCAATCATTAATTAATTGAAATAGATTCCCGGTTTTAGCGTTTATGAAAAAGCATTTCCTTTCACTTTATTACATATTAACTAAATAAAATCTATTAAGTAAATACAATGGTTTAAATAGTCCTATTTTAACAAATATATCTCAACACATCCCAGAACCTAGTCTCACAAGTACATGAGCAATTTCTAAGAATTTTACAATTTTTACAAAGTTTGTCCAAAATACAAGTGGACAAAGAAATTTAAAATAATGTAATACAGTATGAGGGAGACTCTGTCAGCTGCGGATCGCCTCCGGATGATGCAGCTCGCCTAAGTCTCCAATCCTCCACATCGTTATGAAAGTACTTGTGCAATAAAAAGCACATTAAGTTTAGCATGAGTACAAAAACAATGTGTACTCAGTAAGTCGCCTGCCTAACCTCAGAGAGGTAGTGACGAGAGGTCAAATTGGACACTTGCTAAAAGTCAATTTAGAATATTCAAGTGTGACACTAAGCATGAATATCATAGGTAATTTATTATAATCAGGAATAATAATTATCAACTCTTTCCGCATTTAACACTTTGATTCTTCGTCATATTAATAAAAATTAATCATCATGGGTGATTTAATCAAATAACAATTTAATCAATGGGAAGGAACAACTTATTCAAAAAATCTTTAGTAAATTTAAATCTCTGTCATTTCAGTTGACAACTTAAAATTCCAGGCCAGTAATCAGGCACAAATCATAGAAACTACGCAGTAAATATCATGCGCAAGCAATGCCAAGGGTCGAACGGTGCGGACCAATAATAATAAATTGTGCATTGCCGAGGGTCGAACGGCTCGAACCATAGATGCATCTATCTGCCCCGCTCGTGAATCGATCATGCGACGCGGTTATACATAAAATAATAAGGCCAGCCTGCTCGCGAATCATACCTGCGACTCAGGTGCTCATATGAATACACACAAATACAGGGCCATCCTGCTCGCGAATCATACATGCGACTCAGGCACGCGAAGTTACACATGTCCCCACAATAAGTCCCCATTTTATCAAGAAAGCAGTTTTCACAGGAAAGTGGTAAAATTCTTATTAAAGGGACATGAAATATAGCTCTTAAATCTTTGTTTTGAAACTCATTTTCCAAGTTTAATGATATTTCCATAATATATAACCCTATCAGGTACACAATTACTCAAGAAGGAATCAATCCCCTTTCTTGATGATTAACAAAATGAACTCTAGTTTTTTTTTAGATATTCATTTATGATTTCGATTATATTAGCAGTTTAGTATTACAGGCAGGATTACAGGTACAACACGTAAGGCATGCTAGTGGGTCCTAGACTACCCGGACATGGCATAGTAGTAGCTACGCACGGACTATCGTCACCTCGTGCGTACGTAGCCCCCGAAGATAATAGCACATACTTAATTAATTCACCTAGGGAAACAATTCCCCCTCACAAAGTTAGAAAGGAGACTTACCTTGCTCCAAAATTCCACAACTGGCTTCCAAGCCCTTCCGACGACTCCAAGAACGCACAACGCCCCAAAACTATCCAAGCAACGACAAACCAATGAAATATATTCTAATATTTGCAACAATTCCAAATTATATAATTTCCCAACCCCGCTTAGTGAAATGACCAAAATGCCCTCGGTCCCACGTGCCTGAATCTGAAATTTCTAGAAGATAAATTATACTCATAGATTTACTAGTTCAATTATATTATTTACTCTAAATTCCATGCTCAAATTTGTGGCTAAAAATCCAAATTATCATTTCTAGGTCTTTCCTCAAAATCCCAATTCTCCTACTAATTTCCATGTCTAATCCATGCATATAATCTTGTATTTAACTTAGAAACATGAAGGAGTTACTTACCTTGACAATGCATGAAGAAATCCTCTCTGTTAAGCCTCCCAAGATTTTCCAAACCAAGAGAAATGAAGAAATGGCCAACAATTCACGATTTTAAACATTCTGCCCAGCCTCGATTCTGCACCTGCGATCCTTCCTCCGCACCTGCACTCCCGCAAGTGTGACCAATCTCCCGCACCTGTGGCTTTCCTCAACTTCAGCCCAAAATCGCACCTGCACTCCATAGCTGCACCTGCGGCTCCGAACCTACGGCCAAATCCTCGCAGGTGTGGTCACACCAGATGACAGCAAATTCCAGCCTTCTTCAAACTTTCAACTTGATCCGTTAACCACCCGGAATCCACCCGAGACCCCGTCCAATTATACCAACTTGTTCCAAATTGTAATGCAGACTTGCTTGAGGCCTCAAATCACATCAAACAACATCGAAACCACGAATCGCACCCAAATCCCAACTTTATGAACTTAGAAATTTTCAACTTCTACATCCGATGCCGAAACCTATCAAATCACGTTCGATTGACCTCAAATTTTGAACACCAGTCATATTTGACATTACGGACCTACTCAAACTTCCAGAATCGCATTCCGACTCCGCTATCAAGATTTCCACTTCCGCTCGGATTTCTCAAAAACTTTCAAATTTCTATCTTTAGCCAAATGACTTCAAAATGACCTCAGGACATCCGAATTAACTTCCGATCGCGCTCCCAACTCCAGAATCACCATACAAAGCTATTCCCAGACTCAGAATCCCAAACGAACATCAACATCACTGAAATGTGCTTCAAGCCATACTTAGGAAATTTTCTTAAAAATACTGATTTCCACAATATACACGGATATGCTCCCGATTTATCCAAAACATGATCCGGACATACGCCCAAGTCCGAAATCATCATACAAATCTGCAGGAATCTTCAAATCATGATTCGGAGGTCGTTTACTCAAAATTCCAATCTTAATTGATTCTTCTAACTTAAGGCTTCTGAAATGAGAATTTTCTTTCCAAATCAACTCTAAACTTTCTGAAATTCAATTCCGACCACACCTACAAGTCATAATACCTGCAATAGAGCTGCTCACGACTCCAAACCGCTGAAGGACGCGCTAGAGCTCAAAATGACCGGTCGAGTCGTTACAGTCTCCCCCACTTAAACAGACGTTCGTCCTCGAACGTGCTAAGAACTGCTCTATAGTTATCTGAAATCACTGTTTAACACCTCGAGCACCTGCTAACACAACCCAGTTGAGTACATTAGCTTGATCAAATCTGAAGATTTCCCCTTTTATCCATATAATAAGCTCGGAACCTAGTTCCAACACTTGAAATTCTCTGCCAGGCCTAGTTCCAATACATAAACACCGTATCAACTACCACATGATATACCAGAACATGACTGCACACCTTTGCTGAATTAGCACCATATATCGCAAAATTCATCATCTAACCACAATGATGTTCCCTGAACCTTAATAGCCAAAAATTCCATGAATCTGATGCTCCCAAGGCACCTCATGACACATATATACATCCCGCTATAATGTTGGGGATATCACCATAACGGAGGAGACGAGTAGAAACTCATAACCAAATGCAGAGTTAACAAATCATTGAATACCTCATCTTGACTAGAATCATCACTTCATTATGAACCTGAATAATGGTATTTGCTCTTTAGTATACACTTCATAGAACCTTTTCGCGCTGATCCCTGATCCGGTAATCTCGTCTCACCCAGTATGAACTACTCAGACAACAAATCACCCCAAACACGATAAACAGCCTCACATGATACCACATCGCGCCAATAGGCCATAACTCGAGCATGATAATAAGAAACAACTCAGGAAGGACTATTCAACTCACGCAAATAATAAGAACTTTTCTCGAAAAATAGGAAGTAAAACATAAGAAAATAAATATAGGAACCTTACTCATCATCACACTATTGCGGCGTGCAACCCGATCCAAATAACATACCCGTGGCGGCGTGCCACCCGATCCCAATAACATACCCGTGGTGGCGTGCCACCCGATCCCAATAAGATAGCCGTGGCGGCGTGCCACCCGATCCAAATAACATAACCGTGGCGGCATGCCACCCGATCCAAATAACATAAAATTCACGTAAGAATACATACACCAAGCTAAATTTCTCACTACCACAAATATCGAACATCGGTCACAAGCATGCTAAGTGCACAATACCATCCTGGGGAGACTGATAAAGCCATATGCTACAAAACTTAAGCACAACTTAGGTGTGATATATATATATATATATATATATATATATATATATACACTCTGGATCTCAATAGTTATCCTGCTCACATAACATTACCACTACGCGGGACCTCAACACATAAGAAGTTATCAATCCGTTTCACAACTCACACGGCACAATCATAATATCACATGAATTTGACAAAGACGGAACAACATCTGCTGTTCTAATACCTTTCCATGAAAAGCGCTCTACTAAAATGAACATGCCTGGCTCATACAGAGCCCGTAATCATATTTAAATCCATCCACAATCATCGAGTCTACCTTGCTCGAACCAAACTAAGCTAATAGCTTTTACCTGGGTCTATATTAACCCACTTTCTCTGATAATACGCAAGAACAACCATCATAGCCGGGACAACCACCCCACAATCCATAACCAAATGAACTGAACACCTTCCAGACATAAATTCTCAAATAACCAATATTGCACTCCTTTATACTTAGTCCAAATCTTCAATCCATCAATTGACTACATGTCACATTTATACAATCTCTTCGCGGTCATGCTTCCACGACCTTCCACACAAGGAAACAAGTCTGCACATCTACCACTGGCCATACTACGCTGTAAGACAAATCAAGAACCCATAACCAGGGTACAAAGCCTCTTCCACCGAATATCAATCTCAGGCGACACTGAAGATAACAACATCTTACTCTGAACATTCAAATCACTTTTTCTTGCTCTTCCGAGCTCATGACATCCTTATTAACACCGAACCGCAATCTCGATTCTTACTCCGAGTTACATACTGCTTACCACACCTAACATGCCAATATGAGGTAACGCAAGAATTCCATCATAACTTCTGAACCACCAATAGGGTGAACACTTCATCATATAGAAACCTTTTACTTAACTCAATTCAAGAGTACCATCTTAACACACGAGTGAATTCCCACAATCACCCAACATGCAAATCCTTAAGCAGTAGTTTATACCACCATAACCGTTTTGGGGTCCGCCTACACCTGACAGGTCATAGCACTCAAATGCTCCCACATGAAATCCATTACGATGGCCGACAAGCCCCGCACACACCGGCACAAACCACATGCATAACTTAATCACATCAAAGGAACTAATCACTGCCGTAAATATGCCATTTCAACCATGGATAATCAATCTATCTTCTTTTAATCATCTTCAATTGCTTCAGGAATAATAGCAACTTCCTTCAACTCATAGAAAACTCAACCCTCACTCATCCCGAGTGACCTTGATTCACGAGACTATGCTGCCTAAATCCCGCAACTCGTCTCATACCCTCCTGATAATCTTTCTACAATCCGGAGTTTGTTTATCTCACACCTCCAATACTATTCTGCACGCTGAGACATATCATAGAACATTCCAACCATCCTCATTTTTCTCGATAATTACTCTGCATAAGCTCAATCCTTGATCAAACTGCTGCCTGAAACCCTTAAACGCCGCATTCTTAACTTTTGAATTCACCAGGACCGCTATTGGGAGTCACCCACTCTGACTGGTCCCAAATACAATCAACTTCAACCCTCTTCTAGCACATGAACACCCTTTTACTTGAAGCACGAGACTGAGTCACTACCCTGACAACTCACCTATGCCTTAAGCAAAATTCTAAATCTTCCAAAGCCTAACCCTGGCCCGACAGGGCCAACTTTTGCACACATTTATCAAATCACATGCACAATTACCATTCTACTCCTTTCTGTTAGCTGTAATAACTTGCTAACACGCTGACAATCCGCAACCCTATGATAACACAATCCTACAACCCAACTACAAATGGTGGGATTTCCCCACTTAGCGACTGCTCGACTCCCGCTTCTTACACCTGGCCTCCTAGAAATGGAACCACCGCGTAGCCTCAATTTTATATCATTCCCTTCCAATCACATTCTTCAATACTCCTTTACCATACTCTTGCCCCATGCACCCGAAGAAACCATGGCACTAACGAACTTAACACATTCCATTCGATCAAAGATGACGATGACCGCCACAGGTGAATACTCCACCTTACTTGAAAAACCAAGTGTTACTACTTTAACACCCCAACCGGACCATTCATAACCCAAATGCCTTTCCTCTGCCGGAACTAAAATATCAAAATCTCGAAATCACACTCTGAGAAGACCTCCCTTCAAACCATTCATCGCCCCCAACATACGAGCAAGCATTCTATCATCATATCGACATCGTGCGATAACCAATCGCAAGCATCATCACTACATGAGCATAACCTTAAGGCTCCCAGAACCACAACTACTAAGATGAAACAACATATTATTATTTTTGCAGGGCCATAACAACAGCCCCAACCAAATACTCGTGGAAACATCTCGAATTTCATCTATGGCACCATTTCAATTCCTCAAATTTTTAAAACCTAGCAAGCGTTTCGCAACGCGTAAGATTAAGTATGAATGAACATAGGCATAAGCCTCAAAGGAATCGAATCGCACGATGAGGAATCAAGAGGGGAAGTACAGACGTCTCTGTACCGATCCGCAAGACTATAGTTGACTCGCTCATGACTTGTGAGACCTAAGGGAACCTAGAGCTCTAATACCATGTTGTCACGACCCAAAATCCATAAGGTCGTGATGGCGCCGGACATCATTGTCAGGCAAGCCAATCATTAATTAAATGAAATAGATTCCCGATTTTTAGCATTTATGAAAAAGTATTTCCTTTCAGTTTACATATTAACTACATAAAATCTGTTAAGTAAATGATGCGAGACTAAATTGCATAGTTTAACATGTGATATACCTTACATTTTATGCGCAT